>PVKE010005611.1:0-58198 GCA_004027555.1 Craseonycteris thonglongyai
AGTTCTGTTTTTTTTTAATTAAACCACAATGCATGTAATTTAAACTCTGTTTTTCTTCCCAAAAAGGTTTTAAGTTGCCCTTAGAGAAGTTGAAATGCAAATTTAAGACATTGCTATGACTACAACTACAACTACCTAATATATCTAACCAAAGAAGGTCACACACAAGCTTAATTTTTCCTTATTTTCCTTTGAAGAAACCTCTCAAACATCTTAGTTTTAAAAGGAAATCTAGCTCATCTCCCACTCACTCTGTCCTCTTGTTATCATTCTTAAGTGGATACATTTGACTTCAACAAGCATTTAACAAATAAATGTCTGCAATGCTAGAACTAGGAAGTGGGGCTAAAAGTAGCAAGGGATGTTTTGGTGGTAAAATTTTCATGACTTGGTGATGGTAATTATAGAAAGTCAGAGAGAACAAGGTATCAAAGATGACTCCCACACTTCTTGTACAGAAGCTGGGAGAAAGAAAAGATTTAGAGGAATAATCAGAAATGCAGTTTTGGGATGTATTAAATTTGAGATGCCTGTGAAACATCAAAAAGAAAAAAAATTCAGAAAAAGACCATAAAGGCAGCTGTGGTGGTAAAAGAGCCCTGGGTTCAAAGGACCTTAACTGAAGTCAAGGTCCTGGCTCTGCTCTAACATGTAGGAAGTATGAACACACGGGCAAGGACCTATTCTTCTTGAATCTTGGTTTCCTTATCTGTAAAATAGAAATATTAATATCTATCTCATAACTTATTGGGAAGGTAAAATGTTAACTTTTTGAAGTCATTTTATAAGGAACTACTCTGCTTCTCATTATTATAGAGACACAAGAAATAAACAAACAAATTGGGGACTTCCTATCCTGGAAACATCCATACTCGTTATCAGATGTCCTTGCCTTGTCTTTTCACTACCTCACCTTGTGTAATTGGCTGAGTTGCTTTGGCCTCCTCTCTGTCTCTGGTTCTCCGCCTTCAGCAGGAGGCCTACAACACAATCTTATCCAGAAGAGCGCACAGAATTAATGGAGAAGACTCTCTTGAGATTCATGGTTAATTAGGGGTAGGAATCATGGTTATGAAACGTGACGGACTTCCAATGAATAGTAATTGATTGGGCTATAGCATTAATACTTTAATTACTGGGTTTTAAATTAGTGGGAAGAAGAAGAGATTTTAGTCAGTTGGGAGAAAATATTTTCCATCCTGCTCAGGGGGGTTTGGAACCATTTACAACCCCCACAGAATTGAGCCCTAGCTTGTCCCCAGAACCTGAGGAGGGACCAAGGCCACAGAAAGATGAGAGAGGTACTAATTTTCTACCTAGTTATTTTTTCTCTTGAGCTGAATTTCTTTTTATTTTATTTTATTTTATTTTATTTTATTGTTTTTGACAGAGAGAGAGAGAGGGAGAGAGAGAGAGAGAGAGAGAGAGAGAGAGAGATACAGAGACAGAGAGAGAGATACAGAGACAGAGAGAGAACTGAACTGGGGGAATGCCCCAGTTCAGCATATGGTTCCACATGGGCTGGGGCTGGGATTCAATCCTCGGTCCCCAGTGCTGCAAAGTGAGCGCCCAACCCACTGAGCCATCCCGGCTTCCCCTGAGCTGAATTTCTTAATCTTTCCCTACAATGATATACAAAAAAAATCTGTGTGTCATGAACTTATTTGTCCACTGCAAAGCCAAGTACAGAAACTGGCTGCCAACACCAGTGGGGTAGCTCAGATTATTGCAGAAATCATGGGGGATGAGTGTTGGAGGGAGAAAGCAGCTATTCTTCCACACAGTCCAAGAAGGGTTTTTAGAGGAATAGGGCAAACAGACTCTTGATCAAATACAAAATTCATAAAATTCAAACATTTATTAAACTCCAATGTTGGGGCAAGGAGTACAGAAATATCTGAAAGTGCTCCCCAATCTTACAATCTGTTTAGGGGGAGAAAACTAGTAGAAGAAATACTTTGTTTTAGATAATGTCTCTATGCTGTGATGCAACTTTTGTTGTGTTGTTGTCTTTGCTGTTTATTTATTATTTTTACCTCCATTTCATGCCTGAGGGTTTCCAAATGCAACAACAGATAATGCAAACATCATTCAAATTATCCCCATATTTTCCAAAATTGAATGCTATTTCTGTATTAAAATTTTTCCAGTTAAGCTCTATGACCAATATCTGAACAAAAAATGTTTATGTCCTGGACATTACATTTCTATTCTTTAGTTATTGGCTCTAGTATATTTGGCATGATGTCTTAAAATGCCCAAATAAAGGGTCAATTGTTAGCAAATTTTCATGGCTACCCAAGGAATGACTGTAAACAGACTTGACACTATACTTTCCTATGTGCATATACAGGTGTGAATATGTATTAATCCAAAGACAGGGGAAACATTTGTATATATAAAGCGTGTAGAACGGTATCTGCATCATAGTAAATCCTATGTAAGTCTTAGCTGCTGCTTCTCCTACTATTAATACTATTGAAAAGCCTGAGGGTTATGCTGTGACCAGGGGTCAGCTGGGCTTGTTTCTTTAGATCTGTCAACTCCTGGCATAGACTTAACACATTACTTCTCACGTATGAGTGACCCTCTGACCCTTTGGGAAGATCATCGTTGTAGGTCCACATTTTTGCCATTGGGTGCCCCTGGGGAACTGTCCAAGGTTCAAGGTGAAGTCCTGAGTTGTAGCCTGCATGGGAGCCATCACTCTAAAGCAGTGCTTCTCAAACTGTGTGTGGGGAAGGATTTGTTCTTATTTCCAATCTGCCACAACCTGATACTTTGTAAGGCGCCATACAAATAAAGTTAAATAAAAAGCAATACATACAATATTCAAGTCCCCCCACCCCCACCTTTTAAAAAATGATTCAACAGACATATACTTCTGCTGCCCAAGGGCTCTCAACAGTTCTAAATGCTCCCTCTCAATTCTGTACTTGTCATCTCTGAACAATAAGCAACAGATTCCTGATAGGGGGGCCTACTTTGAGTAGCGATGTCATAAAGGACAGTGAGGAAGCCCAAGAGCCTGTCATTTCCATGCCTTTTCCTTCCAAAGAGCTCAAAGCGTTCTCATTACAGCAGGGTCTGTACGTGTCAGCAGGCCTCGGGCCTCAGCTTAAGGAAGCCAAACCACTGGTGTGAAGCTGGTGTAGACGGAGTGACTGAGAGGCCACCGGGAAAAGCTGCCTTGTGCTGGGTTGCTGGCCATTCCCTCAGCTGGCAATTTACACACAGCTAAGTGGTAGGCTGTTTAGTGCAGAGGCACAGGTGTGGAAACAGTTTGTGATAGGCAGGCTTATGGCAAATAAACACATGGTATGATATACTGTAATCAACTATATAAACAACTTTAAAATTGTCTACACTTCATATTTCCAGCATTTGGTTGTGTTAATCATATGTCTTCCTGACAGCAATTAAATAACCTTGAGAGAAAACGTACACCTGCTGTCTCCCCTGGGGAAACTACATCTCTTTTGTGAATGACAGAAGTTCTCCATAAAACATAACTGAAGATAGAATTGAATTTGGAGATATGTCTCCTTTCTGTCTTGTTTTATCTCTAGCTGAGTTGGAATGCAGGGTTTAATATAGCTAATCTTTTCCTGCATCTCTACTCTGAGATTCTATTCAAACCAAAATATGAGGACTGTCTGGAAAATATCCAGCCATGTAATATGAAAAATAGAGGTATTTATAGCTGGATTTTTTCCTGAACAGCCTTTGTATTTCCCTGAGGGGCACATTCAAGGTGATAGATAAATGAAGTTTTGATGACTTTATCACAAAGATATGAAGGTCCCACACATGCCTCACATGGCCTGCACTTTCTCTCTCCCCAGCTTCTCACCCCAACACTTTCAATTGTTTTTGTATAGCAGATCTCATCTACTTTCACAAACACCATCGAGGTCCAGTTTTTCTTAAAACAAAACAAACCATAATATAACAAAATGCTTGCTTTGCTTGAGTCAGGTTCCGAACAAGGTCCATTTATTAGGACTGAAGAATTAGAAGTCTCTTAATTGACAGGTGTCATGGGCCAGCTGCTGGAACCAGGAGCAACCAACTGCACTGCTATGCCCTGGACCTGCTGAGTCTCCCACAAGACAAAGTTCAGGGTGTTAGTGCACTGAGGTGTGTGGTCAGTGCCGGCCTGGAGCAGCGAGTGGTTCTGGTAGCATTGGAAAGGCAGGTGGCTGTCCCAGTAACCAGCACTTTGTTCATGACAACTACCAACCTGGATTCAACCACACCAACCTCTCCCACACTGACTAGTGGGCCAACCATGGAGCCAGTATGTAGTCCTGACAAGTATCTTGGAACTGGAACTCTGAGGATCTGAGGCCCATTGTGATTTGGTTGGTGAGTTGAGAACAACTGTTTGGAAAAAAAACACACACTATGAGCTCTATCACTCATTCTTAAAATGGTTCCATCCTTTCTACCTACTTGATAAGAAAGATGGTTTCAAAACACAGCATTTTGTCAGTGAGAAAACAAAGCCAGCACTATACGTTAACAGGTAGAAACCTGACCTGATTTGAACTCATGAAGCGTGGGGATGTCCTGATACATACTGGAACTCTACAAGTTGTTTTTCTTGGCTCTACTATGATAGCCCCATCTGGATGAGGTGGTAGTAAATGGCTGATGGGGCCAGAAATGCTCCTGTTTCCATGGACAATACTACAACGACTGGGATAAATTCAAGTCAGGGAGGTTGCTAGATCACAGTGGGAGGTGTGCATCACCATTGACAAGGCATTCTGGGGCTATCGTGGGGATGTGGTCATGTCCAACATTGAAGTGAATCTGAAATCATTTTGATATTGGTCCAGATAGCAAGTTTGAGAGGCAACTATCTTCTCAACACTGGACAAACTAATGATTGATTGTTCCCATCCTCCAAGAATGCCTTCTTGCTGTTGGGAAGTGGCTGAACATTAATGGGAGGCTATCCATGCCTCTAAACCATAGAGTCTGGTTGGTAAAGAGCACAATATCTGTATGGATCAGGACTCTGAAACGTTCAAGCCCTCATCACTATCTTAACTACATGCTAGGAGTCCAAGATCAGAAGTGGTCCACAGATCCAGATGAGACCCCCTCATTTCCATGGCCCAGCTACCACCCTCTGCTCTTCCAATTGAGTTTGCTCAGCTGGTAAAGCTGACAGGAGTGGAGTGATCATTGGAATTCAAGAGGAAAGACACTTCCTGCTCTCTGCTGCTATGCTTTCCTCATACTGTACCAACATTGCAATAAACTAACTTTCCCCCATCACCCAGAGATGGCTTTTCTAATACATTTAAATCAAGGGAACTGAGTGTATTACACTAGTGTCTCAATTGACAAGTATTTGAACTCCATTGCTAGCATACCTCTTTCTGGTCAGCAAAAGAAGGGACAGAGAAATTAAGCTCTGAGTTCATCCACTCCTACCTTTGGAAATTACCTACCATGGAAATTTCCCTCTATTCTCCATGTTTGATAAGCCTACTTGCTTACTCAATGACTGTAGCTAAAGAATAAGCCAAATCACCATTTGTTGCCTATGGAGAAGGTGGGGGAGAGTTTGGCAAGCTCAACTACATACTATTTATTTAGCATCACTTGTCACCAATTCTCTCCCCTTTTTCCACCCCTTCCCCCAAATGCAGGAGAACCTGGGGGCAAGGAGAAAGCATGCTAGGCTGTTAATAGTCAACTCTTCAGAAGTTTCCAAAGCGAACCAAGAGCTCCAAAATTTAGTCTGTTTATACTGACACTATTAAGAAAATGGCTATGATTCTATGCTGCTTTTAAAATATGATCAAATAAATGTTTGCATGTTACAAAAAATGTATAGGTCTTCCTATTATTTCTCTCTGTCTGTCTGTCTGTCTCTCTCTCTCTCTCTCTCTCTCTCTCTCTCTCTCTCTCTCTCTCTCTGTGTCTCTCTTTTCAACTTGTGATTTGTTATTGTTGAAGAAACTGGCTGTTTGTCCCCAGGATTTCCAACACTTTGGATTTTGCTGATTGTGTCCCTGTGATGTTTAATGTATTCCTCTGCTACTGTAAGCTGCAAATTGGTAGTTAGATCTAGAGGCTTGATAAGATTCAGGTTCAATTACTTTGTCAAGAATATTTCATACACAGTGTTTTGCACTTTCATTAAGAGGTACATAATGTTTGATTATCTCCCTTTGGTGATGTGAGCAGTCATTGGTGGTCATTGCTTAGATCCATTAATTCATCACAGGAGGTGGCAAAATGATGATATCCTATCGATCAATCCTTATTCATTTATTAGCTGGAAAAAATTCTATAAAGAGAAGCTTGCCCTTGACTTTTTGGTTACTCTGAGACCAGTTTTTTAACACAATGAATTGGTTTCCGGTCATTCTCTAAAGGTGTTTCATGAGTTTAGTTTTTGTTATCATACTAAACTTATAGATTTAAATATACTTGATATGTTTTAATCCCTTGCATTTATTATCCTGCTGATGCTCAAATTTTCCCGTTTTTGCCAGTTGGATCCACTTTAAGCTGGTACCCAAATTCTTTGGACAGATCCCTAATACCGGTAGTTTTCATAACTTTCTTACTATCAGGTATGACAAGATGTTCCAGGCTCATTTACTAAATGGCCTGTCTCAGACCTAGAATAAATCATCTTTCCAAGAGGAGTGGTGTTTTTTTGTTTTTCTGTTTGTTTGTTTTGTTTTGTTTTGTTTTGGTATTTAGAGAAACAATCAGGGATCCAGGGGGTGTGCATTGCTATTAGGTTACCTATTTTCCAAGCCTTTTCAGTGGACAGAACTAGAAAATGTATATTCTTTATGCATAAAACACATTATGAATTAGTGTTGCTATCTCAGATTTTATTTTCAGAACTAAAGTATTTTTACTTAATCTCATTGATTGTAAAATTGTGTCTGCTTTCACTCATGCTGAAATTCCAGTTCTCAATGATTTTATATATATAAGTTTGCTTATCCCTACACATAAGAGAACATCAATATTATAACATGATTACTGAATCAATAGATACAAACAAAAACCATTTAGAAGATATAATATAAGAAAAGACCTCATATCTGATAGCTAAAAACTAAATAAAGTACCTCAGTGTAAATTTAACAAGAAATGTTCAAGATTTATATGAGGAAAATGATGAACACTCGTGACAATGTAAAATTAGACTTAAACAGTTGGAAAGATGAACTATGTTCATAGAAAAATTCAACTTCATAAGGATCTTAGTTCTTCCTATGTTTATTTAAACATTTAATGTAATTACAATAAAAATGCCATCAGGATTTTTCATAGAGCTAAACTGACTATATAGTATGGAAAAATAAACATTTAAGAATAAACAGAAAACTCTTCAAAAAGAAGAGAAATGGTATATAATATTAAACTATATCATAAACCTCTATAATTAAAACACATTAATGCATAAACTGAAAAATGGAAAATCTAGAAAATTCAGATATAGACATAATTGCGTATAAAAATATAATGTGTGCTAAAGGCAGTATCCCTAATTAGTGAGGAAAAGACAGACTTTTTTAAAAGTGGTGTTAGGATAACTGGATGGCCGTATGAAAAGAGATAAAATTGAAGCCATTTCTTTTACCATATACCAAGACAAATTTTAAATAGATGGGAAATTTACATGTAAAAGATTACATATCAAATATTGGAGAAAAAATCAGGGTGAATTGCTCTATTACTTGCCATAAGGATAATTCTCAAATTTACAACTCAAAATTCAAAAGTAATAACTGAAAGAATTGACATGTATGACTACATGAAAACAAATGCTTTACATTTTATTCACATGAGTTGTATGAGGTCCATTTTGCAGATGAGAAAACTGAGACTCAGAGATAGTATCTTTCAGAAGGTGACATAGTCAGTACGTAGCAGAGATTTGAACATAAGAAATTTGTATTTCATTCTAAACCAAGCTACCTAAACTTCTGTTCCCTTTAAACACATTGAGAAAATCGGAAAATAAACATTTTCCAGATCCCACTCACAATAAAGTCTCATTAATACTGCAAGGCTAGTCCCATTGCTGTGACACAGACTTCATGTTGAGTCACAGAAGAACTTTAAGAGGCACAGGAGTCAGGGGAGACTTTGGTGTATTTTGAGGATCAAACTTAAATGGAGTATTACACTCAACATGGACATTTATGCCTCTTCTGTTATTTTCTCAATCCGAAACTCTGTTATATTCCTGCAATACTTTCACCTCATTATTCCTTGTATCTCAATATAGCAGAACAGTATATCAGCCATCAGAATCCTGTAAATACATAAAATTTGAAAGCATCTTCGGGCTTTTTAGTTTATTATCAACAAAGAGAGTAGCTTGGCTAAGTTATTTTAATGGGAACAGGTCAAACTGGTTGTTGCGTTTATAAAGACAGAAAGTGCCAACTGATTGAAGGTTTCACTTCTCAGCTGGTCTTTGGTGTTTGTACAAACTAAGCAATTAGTTACAATCTCTATTTCCGCCCTTCCCTGGTATTTAATTTGTTCACATCTTAATTATTCATTTCTCCCAAGTGCATCTCATGCCTAGCCAACAAATACTGAAATTCTCTTTGTTTCTTCAAGAAAAAAATTAAAGGCAGGTATGCTTTCTCTCTGTGAGAAGCATGGTTTTTTGCAGGGGCTTGTGAGAGCAATGAAATTCATTCATTCACTTCATAAAGATTTATTAAATACCAACCAATGTGCCAGACACCGTTCTAGGTGTTGGAAATACAAGGAGGATAAAGCAGAAAAGTTTCTGCTCTCAAGAGTCTTACCTTCTATGGAAGAGACAGAGAGAAACTAATACAAAGCTGGGTCATATCAGAGAGTGATTTGTTCTATGAATAAAACATTAAGAAACAATGATGTGATAGGGACTGGGACAGGGGACTTCCTTATTTTGCATAGTCAGAGAAGTCCCTGCCTAAGATTTGAGCCACCTGAAGACCCAGGTAGAAAAATGTCTAGGCAGAAGGAACAAGTGCAAAGGCCCTGAGGCAGGAATGCACTTGAAGTGTATGAAGAGGAGGAACAATACATGTAGCTGGAGGGGAGTGAACTGCACTGAACTATAACTGATCTCCACATATTTAAAGATTGGCTTGTTTGTTAGTTTACTCACTTACACTCTACTTTGTTCCAAAAAGGATTTAAAATAGCTCTTTGAATGTTGCTATTCTTTAGAGTGCCTAGAGATTTGAGAAAAAAGGGAGTCCTTTAACAGGTAAAGTCCAACAGATCTGAGACAGGGCATAAATGCATTGATGCAGGATGTATCCTATTTTTCTAAGGCTCACACACCTTGAAATGTCATGTAAGAAATTATTTTTAAAGAAAATTGTTGCACTGAATTTAATTTCAAATCAACAGACCCATTACATTCTCTAATTAATCATGGCACATGCTATTTACCAAACTCCTGTAAAAACACTTTTCGTTTGTACACATTACAAAGAAATGTTACATAAAATTAAGCACCAAGTAATGACTTTAATTTGTGGTTAGTTAATAATACACAGATGATCATGCAGCTGTAAAAGAAGCCACTTGGGACATTAACAGATATGCTGGCACAGAGGAATTGGAACCAGGCAGCCTGTGAGCTCTGGGAGGGAATAAACACTCAAGAATTAATGGACATTAGATGTTCTGACTTCTAGTAACAGGTTGGGTGGAACCTGCTGAAGACCTTTGCTTACAGAAGCCTGTTTGAATGGCTTTTTGGTTTCCACATTGGTTCTAAATTACTTTTTTACTTCTTGCAAAGCCAAACACTTTTAAAAACTTCGTGGAATTTTTATTTAACATGAACTTTGCTGAACAGCCTTGACGCAGAAGTTCTTTGTGGTTTTGCAAGAAGCTATAATTGTCCCGAAGTCTATGAGCCACTTTATGTGGCTAATTTCTCAGCACTTAATGATCTCAAGTTAAGACCCTCAGACTTTACACTTTTGGAAAGGAAAATAAAATAAAGCCCTGATATTTGAAAGAAACAGCTATTACATTTCTCCCAAGTCTTCAGGATATATAAACAATTATAAGTAGAAATTTTATGTTTTTAAATATAAAACAGGACTATTTCAAACAAAAAGGAACATTCTCTATCACATGTGTAATGGATGGGTTGGAAAATCAATGGCCCAGGGGATTTGTGATTAAAATTTCTTTAAACCTCTAGGAAGGAGAAATGAAAAGTTTTTAGGAGACTGAAAATGACTTACCTTTCTCTTACAGAAGAACTTTTCTGATATTTTCTCAATTCCACTTCTTGCTCTTTTTTTTTTTAATTGTTTGAGAAAAGGTGAGAGAGAGAAGGGGAGAGGGCCCAGAACAGTCTTCACAGTTGTACATCATTAGCTGTGACACGGTTTCATTCCACACAGGTGGATGTGAGGCTGTGCCGGGTAAGGAACCAAACTGGAGGCCTCCCGCATGGGGGTGAGAACCTTCTCTGCTGAGCCATCCCAGTGGTTACCAGGTGCACTGCAGTTCAGCAGATGGGTTTGCACAGGCCAGTACCAGAAATCGAACCCGGGACCTTGCAATTGTGAAGCAAACTCTCAACCTGCTGAGCTATCCTGGCATTTCTTCTTGCTCTCTTCTAAAAGACATTTAAAAGGGAGTTTGCACAATAAAAGATTCATGGTGTCAAGTGTTAAGAGAGGATTTTAATGCTCTGAGAGGTAGGGACTCCTAAAAGTAATTCAGGGCTCCCATCAATTCACAACGTGACTCTTAATTTGTCATTTCATATGTACACATGCCTCCTTTGCTTTGTATGTGAAATGGGGATCATAGAACTATTTCATGGTGGTGACCGTGCTTTCTAAACAGGTGACAAACATCCCCATCATCTAGGTTGGACGTTATATCAGAACCATCAGTGCATGTCACAGGCATCTCTGGCTGGTTTCTGTTTTGCCAAGGATGCCATGTCAAGTCATTCTTATCATTCTTACTGCTTATAGAACAGAATGGGAAGGGGGTCTGTACGATTTAATCCAAAATAAGTAATCCACCGTAGTGCTTCCCTGGCTTTGGTGCAATAAGATAATGCACTCACACAAAGAGGCACAAACCCCATTACAGGACTAATGATGAGATGAAATTAAAGAGAAACTTTAAAGAAGGGAAGCCTCCGAAAGGGATTAATCAACAGCTCCAAGGCAATAATATCATGCTGTGCTTATGATCTCTGCAAATATTGACTTTGAAGAATTAAGCATGTGACTAAACACTATATCATTGTCCCTGTGAAAAAAAGTTTCTATGTGAGTGTCTCAGGCCAAAGGCATGTAGAGCAATAGAGGCAGGAGAGGGCCCAAGACAGGGCTGTAGCTTTCCTTCCCCGAAGGGAGGGGCACGCACCACGCATGTGGTTGCTGTTCTTGTGTGTTTAACTTCTGCTCCATCACCAACGATAAGAATGTGGTGTATCACAGACACCCCGTGTATATACCCGCACGTTCATGTAATTTGAGCTGGAAGAAGGAGCAGGAGTTCAGAAAGAACCTCTGTTTCTTCTTCCTTTGACTTGGCAAAGTCATCATAGACTTCTCCAGACATAGTCTGGGATATGGAGAGAAGTCTCAACAGAGGGCAGTCGGAAATACTGTGGGGTAGAGAGAAAGAAACTAAACAGAAAGTTCTGGATCCCAGGCAATTGAAACAGCATGAAATACAAGTCAGAGAGAGGAGTGATTTCTTTAAAGACAAGGCTGCATTGGTTCTAGAAACCAGGGTCCCTCACCGGGCAAGTCATGACTGTTTCAAACAAGATTAGCTGGGAGCTGACCGAGAAGCCAGTAGTAATGCTTTGATGTGAAATATTTGTACAGTATGAGACATGGATGTATTCTTTTACATAAACTTCTTAGAGCAAACGGTCTCAGGGGAACTCTTGACTACATCCTGATGGCGTGTTTACTGACCCTGTACATTTGGATTTGGGTGTGTGATAGATTAGATGATTGTTCAGCAAATACTCCCACCCCCACCTCCTGGCCCTCCGTGGCTTCATGAACGAGTGCACTTTCCTGCTCAGTGATGTTGGGCTTGGCCATGCAACTTGCTTTGCCCAGTGGGATATCAGCAGACGTGACAGAAGCAGAAACTGGAAATGTGCGTGTGCTTTCCAGCTGCCTCGCCTTGTGCTTCTGCCAACAGAGGGAAATGCCAAGGCTAGCCTGGTGGTCTAACGAGGAGGAAATAAACATGAAGAGCAGATCGTGACCCAGTCTGTGGCTCAAAATCAAGGCCAACTGAACCGAGCCTGGGCCAGCTAAACCCAACTGTATGAGTAAGAATGAACAATGATTTTTGAAGCTGCTGAGATTGGGAGTAGTTTGTTGTGCAACATTTTGCAGCTGTAGTTAAGTGATGCAAGCTGCACTGCTGAATGGGAAGTAAAGGAGGAAAAGAATGTGTTGTGCTGTGTTTACAGGGCACAGTGAGTGAGCAGAATGGTGGAGTCCACAGCAAGGGGTATGTAGAGCCACGAATGGGCGGGGGCGTGGGGGCGGGCTACTGTGCATACCCTTGGTGCACAGTGGCATGACGCTCTAGCTGAACACAGATCAAGAGTCAGAATTTGGGGACACAATTCTGGGTCTCTTAGTATATGTATGTATCAGTATGTGCCAGTGACTATTCTGGGTACAACTTGTTTGAGTCAGTATCCGTGAGAGCACTTTTTGGAGCAGGGAGAGGGAGTATGTTAGTGTTGTTGGTGGAGGTAGTTTCTTTGTTTGTTTTGTTCTGTTTTGCATGGCTTTTAGAGGGGCACATAGACTTGGAGAATTTAAGTCATGGTCTAGACTCTGCCTACAACTGAATCCCTGGGCTCAGTTACCACCTGTTGGGGAGAAGCTGAAGGAGTTATTTTTATGAGAGACTTTGTCCTCTGGACGCCAAAGTTTCTCCTCTTGTATACACTGAACTGCGGTGCAGAACTAGAGTGAGGTCCATCCACACGTCCTGCTTTGAGGAACCGAAGAGCTCTGGCTCCTTGTGGCTCAGTGGGTTGGAAAGATGTTGGCTGTGTTACACACACTGCATTCTCACCAGGCACATCATCCACTGCTGCAAGGGTGAAGTTCCCTGAAGCTGTGTCATGAGTGGAGGGTCCAGAGCAGGAGAGGAAGGTGCTGGGCTCCTTGCTGGTGTGTGAGCTAGATAAGATGTTCCTTGGGAACTCTCCAGAATACACTGGGAAGACTTAGCGGGGAGTTTGGAGCAAGGGTGTGGGGGGGCAAGAGGAAGATATTTGAAATGATCATGTTAATGAGACCTCATTTGAATGCACACACTGATGAGGCCAGAGACATTTCAGTTACTTTATGCATGTGGTTGAGAGGCCTCTTTGGCCCAATCTCCACTGTCAATGCCCATAAAATTGTTGATGATGCTGGCGGAAGTCAGAGGGGGGGATGTTGCTCTTTAATTGCATATGTATTTGCCCTGACAGATAACCCAGCTCCATGGGAAAGAGAGTATCACTAAGATATTGCCTCTGTGGAAATTCTACTGAATCGCTTTAGGATGATAACCACCCAAAGAAAAATGTAGGGAAATCAAAGATGAGTAAGAAAGGGTGGTGTGGTCAGCAGGTCAGTATATCTAGCAGGAATCCCAACATACATTTAGGTGAGGATCTACTGAGTTATAGAATAGAAAGTAGTTCCAGGCTACACCAGGTTATTATAGATTTAGGACAGTATAGATGCACTTATGCATGTGGACACTGAATCTCAGCTCTGTCACTGACTAGTTCTATGACCTTGAGCAAAGCTCTTAATTTTTTTCTTCTCAATTTCATTCATTTATTTATTCATTCATTCATCCAACACTTACTGAAATTATGCTTGTGTTCAGGTATTCTGCTAGGTAGTGAAACAAAAGATATATAACCAGTAGCCTCATGGAGCATAACATACAATTATAGCGAGAGAAAGAGCCAAAAATAAATAAATAAATAAACAAACAAATAAATAAATAAAATAATTAAATGAACAAATAAAAAATATGAGAAGTATTGTGAAGAAAATAAACAAGGAACTGAGTTAAAGATAAAGGCATTTGCATTAGATAAGGTAATTAGGAACAACTTTTTTATAGAGGTAGAATAATCTTGGGAATAATAATATGCTTAAGCATAAAACTGGGATGATAATAAAGTCTTCATTAGATCATGGTGAATTCTAATTATATAATGCATGTTTAACACATTTAATTAAGTGCCTGGCAGATAGAAATATTCCATAAATATATACTATTATTTCTTCTACCCGGGAGTTAGCACATATACTCAGTACATAGTACTTCTTCATACCTAAACTTAGCAGATAGAACTTAACACATGACTTTGTACATAGTAAGGACTCAATAAATATGTGCTGCTGATGGGTTATGACAAGAATGTGGTAGCACAGTGCCACCCTTCCACCTCATCACTGTCCAGTTTCTGGCGGTATTAGAAAGACTAAAATTGCTCTGTTAGGCATATACATAAGACAGCCAGGAATACATCAGCCTCTGGACCCCCTGCAGGATAATATAGGGCTCGGCAGAAATAACGCCCCTTTGAATGAGCTGGTAACCAAATCTTTTATTACAAAATTATAAGCATGTATGATTATTACATGTATGATTATTACATTAGAAAGGGCATGACTTCTGTGGGACCCTGACTTGTCCCAGGCAGAAATGTGGTGCTGATTGGTGCTGCAGTTGCTCACGGTACTAACAGAAACCACCAGGGCTGTCCACTCAGCACTTCTTAGCAGGCACAAAAAAAATATATTTTTTCTTTTTTAAAAGAAAGATGGGAGAAGAGCATATTTAGTGTGGGTTCCAGCTGTTCATAACATAAACGGCTCAGCCCAGCGGAAGTGAAATGAGTGAAGCCTGTGCAACAGTTAGGTAATGAATGGAGTTTGGGTGAAAAAGTGATAAAAAGAAATTGCTTGATTTCATTTTTCTATCTGTGGTGATGTTTGGTGTTAAAGTGGTCACTGGTGCCAGACTCACTGACATTGAGCATTTGCGGAAGAGAGTAGTAGTACCTCTGTGACCCCATAGTGGATATAATAGGATTTGATATTATTAATTTATTTGTAAGAGAAAACTTCAATTGGATCCTAATTATAGAAATTTCTAAGACCACCATGTGTTAGGCACCAGAAGTAAAACGACCACTTTGGCTGGTCTACTGGCAGGCTGAGGACTCATGACCTTCCTCCTTGGGAATAGCAGCTGGCCAGATGATCAATGGAACTGCACTTTGGAAAGGGGAGAGGAAGCAGACTGACTGGGAGAACATCCGTTCTGGTCATGGCCCTCCACTTGCGGACCTGGGTCAGTCACTATACCTCTCCGAGCTTTCTGATTTCTGTGCTTGAAGATGTGACAAGTATGTTGTGAACCAGGGACCCATCAGCGCCTGAGGCTGGGGGTGAGTGGGGTCTCCAGCTGGTGGAGTCCAAGACGCATTAAGAGCAGACTGAGGGGATCTGACAGCATGAGCCATAGCCCTCGCTGAGGCCGATCCCAGGAGCTTCTCAGCAGTGCCCTGAGCACGGCCAAGAAGGGGCTGCTCGCGAGCCCTCACAATAGTGCGCTTCCCATTGTGGGCAAGAGGGCTGCAGAGATGCCAGAGCTTTCTTGTTCCAGAGTTCCAAGGAGTGTGGTGTGTGGTCCAAGCCCGGGCTGACAGTGGGAGATGGGAAGTGAGGAGGCCAGATGGGACTCCTGCTCGGAAGGCAGCCCTGCACCTCTTCCTTCACGTGCCCCGGACACTTGTGTCCACATGCAGAAGCGTGGCCTTTCTGTGGAACCCACGCCAGTGGCAGAGCAAGGGCTCTGGTAGTGTGTGCTCGCTCTGCACATTCCAGTACTTTCCTCTTGAAATACTCCGAATGAATGGTTTCAACTGGATTAAAAATCCATTTCCATTATTTAAAAAAATGTCAACATTTACATCGGTCAAATAAAATTAAGAAGAGCTCCTAGATTCTTTAAAGATAATTTTGACTGTTGTAAATTTTGAACGGCTGTAAAAAATGGCTTTAAATTTTTTATCACCTATTTTTGAGAACAAAATTTCTCATCAATGGTGACTATCAAACATTTGAAGAGGTCATTAAAAAGACGTGGTCAGGACTTGCTTGTAGTCATTTCAAACATAAAACTTAATGTATGAAGTGTAGTCATGCGTATGTGTGTGTAGAAGCAAGCTCAACTTTCTTATTAAAAATTTTGGAAAAGATTTTATTTTGAGCTTTTATACAAATTCAAAATTTAATGTCCCTCTCCAATGCTCTGTATTTTATTTTTATTATCACAGTGATAAAATATAAAGAAAATGTAAGCAATGTTTTCACCTCTCCTATACAGATGTCCTCACGTGCCCTCCAGTTTATTCCAGTGTGGTGTACAAATATTGTCACATCATGACTTCAAGTTGGCATTAGAATACCCAAGTTTGCTGCTAACCTTGACTAAATCACACAAGCAACTTGGGGGCCTTAGTTCTCCATCTGTGAAATAACTGGATTAAAATAAATTATTTTTAAGGTTTACTCCAATTGCCAAGTTATTTTTGAAAGCCTGTTTACTTCTATGGTCATGACAAGAATTTATTTTGTATAAGGATACATCTTAGTAATTAATCAGTGATTTTTGAATAACTTTGATATGAAACACACCTGCTACAAACCAAAGAAACTTGTATACATTATATAGATAATGGAATTGGGTGAGATTTTTGTGACCAAAACATTTATCAGCAACAAAAATTTAGCCAGCTCCTTGACTCCAGAAAACTCAAGGTGCTAATGCCATAAATCTTTTTGCTCAAGTTGAAATCTCTCAAGCATTTTCCTCATCCCTTTAAGTTTGGCAACACAGGTCGATTTGAAGGAAGCCATGGCATGATACCCTTTCCCTTTGCATTCAGAAGGCACTGCTGACACAAACTGTGCCCATGCAGTAATTAATTTTACATCCTAACAGTCCTGCCCATTGATTTCTAGCCATCTCGCCTCACCTTTGAAAACAACTGTCTCAGATTGAGAGTGAATTTGAGGATCTGAAAGGCAATCGCTTCTTTTTATCACCTCATTTTGAGCCAGAATCCTTCCTTACCTGCTTTTTCCTCCCCAGCTCCCTGCCCCCTATAAGCAGATACAGATTTTAAAAAACAATAATAATATATTCAACAGCACAGAGCAGAAAAAAGCTCTACCGCAGACCCTGAAATTGATATATGTACTCTAGGAAGAGGTCTGGAAATGTATATCTCTGAGTATCAGAAACCTTTGAAGCATTAAAGTTCCCATTTCAAAGGAAAGGATTCAGAATAACTGTCATGTGCTATCTGATCAGACATGGATGGTTTTGGCTCAGGCCACTGAGTATGTAAGTGCCTGACTCCTAACTGCTTACAGGCACTACTAAGATTAGAAGTACGCACAGCCTGGAGAAGTCTGAGTAGAAGGAAAATTGTGGGTATGTATCATGATGCCTTAACTCCCGCCTGAGAGGTCTAGCCAGTCCTTCTAGGAAGATCAAGCATCAAAAGTTGTATGAAGAAATGATCTAATAGTCTCAGTTCATTTGTTCTAAGGATTGGTGTCAACATAACACAAAACAGGCAGTATAGAGTGGAAGGAAGAGTTCAGGGTTTGGTCTTTGAGTGAAGAAGGTAAAGCAAAAGTTAGGAATTAATAAAGACTTAAAAACAACGGGCTCTCTTGGGTTCCAACAGGAATTCAAGTTGCATAAATGGAGCATTTAATAAAGATAAAAGACACCCACAGAAAACTGTCTGTAAAATTCAAGAGCCTATATTGTAAAACCATAGGAAGGAAGTAACATCTATTAAGCACCATATATAGGGTACAATGATAGGTACTTTCACGTCCTTTGAGCTAAGTGGTGAGGAAACGAGGACTAATAAAAAGATTATGAGATTCATCTCAAGTCATGTAGCTGTTAGATGATCAAAACCTGCTCTGCTCAGACTTGGTGTTGACTTGAGCCATACATGTGATGGTGTATCTATTCTGGACTTCATTGAAGGGAAATTCTCCATCATCTCTATATCTTCCCTATAGGTTCCACAGAATCACACAGTTATAGCTGTGTTTCTTAAAATTTTGCGGATTTTTTTATTTTAAAG
Organism: Craseonycteris thonglongyai; assembly: GCA_004027555.1. Taxonomy (NCBI): domain Eukaryota; kingdom Metazoa; phylum Chordata; class Mammalia; order Chiroptera; family Craseonycteridae; genus Craseonycteris; species Craseonycteris thonglongyai. The sequence goes on from PVKE010005611.1 coordinate 18,218, forward strand.
ATCTCTGATCTGAATTCAGTCACCCAAGTTATGGGACATTTCAAGTGATTTCCAGGCATTTATTCAAAAGGGAAGCACTTCTTAATGAGCTCTACCAGGAATCCAAGAGCTAGTCCCATGGAGTTGGGGGTACCTTAGGGATGGGAGGTGCCTCTGGGTTCTACAGCTACTGAGAGGGCCACACTGTGGAGCTGCTCTTTTCCCTATACATTTTTGGCTGCATACATTTTGATGGACTCTACATATGACAGTTTTGTAATATTTACAATAGAGAAGTCTTTCCTCTAACAGGATTAATCGAAATTTGATGGTTTATTATTGACAGGTCAGAAAAGTTCCCTTGAGCATCAAAACTTATTGGAAATGTCCTGTCTGAATTTCTACTGCAGTTACATGCCCAGAACAGGATGTGCTCCAGCGGGAGAGCGAGGTCCTGAAAATGAACGGTCTAATTGTACAACGTGGCCCGAGCCAACTACAGTTGGAGTTCTAGTGTAGTTGGAGAAGCTAAAAATTCAAGATCTTTTCCAAGGCTCAGGTGTTGCTCTGCCAGAGAAAGTGGTCTCCTGAGCTATGAGACAAAAGTTGTGGCCTCAGCCTGGGGCGTCCCCACCCTTGCCCCAGGTAGGCTTGGGGCTGCTGGCTGGACTGGCAGGCTCGGCACAATCTCTCCATCTGCCCAGACTCTAATGACAGCTTCCTCTGGAAGGCCACCATGAGCATTCTGCCCCATCATTGCCTTCATCGGGAAGTATTCGGACCAGGCGCTGCTTTAACCTGGGCTTCATGTCCACCTGGCGTCCTGGTTCCTTTGGTCAGTCCTGGTGAGAAAAGGGGAAGTGAGGACCTGGGACATGGGGGAGGGAGGAAGGGGATGTGGGGGGTGGGGAGGGGAGAGGTAGTGGCTCTGCAGCTAGATCAGAGGGCTACAGTCTCCAAAAGCTGTGGCCTCAGGTAAGAAACACCTCTCATGTCACACTTTACATCCTCATGACTATTTGGTAACTATGCATTTGTACTTCTTAATTTCTTCCCCTTTTCAGCCACCTTCCAGCCCTCCTCCCATCTATCACCCCAACAAATCTAGTACCCTTTTGACACCATACATTGTTGTTACAGTATTTTTGACTATATTCCTGAAACTAATATTATATTGTTATCCAATGTAATTTAAAATAGAAAATTATAAATTAAAAAAAAAAAAAAAAAAGAACCTCTGAAGCAAGAAAACGCTGAGGAAATTACAGATATGGCATTGCCAATAAAAGCCGAAGCAAAAAAAGTCACTTTTTGAAATTGTCAGGAATAAACAACATTTTCATCAACTATGCTAGAGGAAACACTGAATTACTTGTCTATCCTTCTTCTAGGAAATATTAGAAAATCATGATCATAAAGCGAGGCAATCAGAGTGTGAAGGCAACAGAATGTACGGGAGCCAACATTTTAGAACTGTCTCAGACAATTAATTAAAACTATAGTGTTATTGTCTCTGAACTTTGTGAAATTTGTGATATTTCTCAGTTTTATAATATTTCTTTTCTCATTTAATGTAATTTCTTTACTTATTTAAATGAATTTTCCCACTCACACCTGATTGTACATTCATCTTTTTGAATTCTTAAAGAGTGCCCCATGAATTGAAGCTTCGGGTGTCACAAATGGAGATCTATCCCTGGAACTTCTGCTGGGACATGCAAAGCCATGCCCAGCATTCCCGTGTTCTCAGGGCCAGCGTTGCTGCCAATAAGGATGTCAGGAATCCATGTCTGTCTCAGCTCCCTGGGATGAACAATACACTGGAGTGGGACTGCGATTCTATTTCTGGATTAACCTTGCTCTAATTACGTGCCCCTGGGCAGGAGACCGTAAAACTGTGATGGTATTTTTGCATCAGTAAAATGAGATTCTAAGTGAGAGCCCCACCACTCCTCGCCCTCATTTCACAGTTGTTTGTCCAGCATGTACTATTACAGATAGATGTTAGACCCTCTGTAGAAGCAATCAGCAGACAAAAAGGCAAAGCCGTAACGATCACTCCCTTGTAGTTTTCTCTGGCTAGAAGCAAAAGGAGCTTACTGGCAGTGTCTGGGTAAAGACATACCACCTGAATATGCTGGTCCCACACCACCTTCGAGACCAATTGAAAACTACTGTCACATGTTTCTTCTAACATTTTTCTTAAGTGTTGCTGGTGGTGAGCTTCTTCTTCTTCTTCTTCTTTTCTTTCTTTTTTCATCTATGAAATAAGTAGAAGCACTCATTTCTTCCATCTCTGTTCCCATTTTTCTTTCTTTTTACCTGACTCCTCCGTATTATCATTAGCCTCCCACCCACTAACCCAAGGCCACTGCCTTCACAACCTGTCAGATTCTGACTTGCCCATGCCTTTCTTCTAGTTCTTCCACATTTTTTTTTTTGAACTGAACTGGGGGGCCTCACCGCATTCGGGAAGCACACCCCAGTTCAGCATGTGGGTCCGCGTGGGCCGGAGCGGGGATTCGATCCTCGGTCCTTGGGGCTTCAAAGCGAGCGCTTAACTTGCTGAGCCATCCCGGCTTTCCCTATTCTAGTTCTTCCAGAGGCTTGTGAAATATCCCAGATTAGGTTGACATTCCACTCCTCCTTGTGTGAGCAAGAGATGATGGGAGACTCACAGAGAGTCAGCCTTGTTCAGATTTGGGGAGGGTCCCTAGGGATGGAGCCCACAGTGCTTTGTAGCCCTCACTGGTCACCTTGGGGGGATCACCTATACTCCTCTGATACCGGAAGAAGAAACCCCTAAACTGTAGTCTCTTCCTTTTCACACCCACACCCAGCCCCCAGCTACTTTGTGGCTTCTGACTTGTGAAGAAAACGAGCAAATGAAAACAGGGGGAAATAATCCATAAAGTCAGTAACTAATCAGCCACACTTAACTACTGAAGAAAAGATGATCACCCTCAAAGGTGTCATCAGCCACAGGACATCAGCCACGAGCTGGTCCCATTTGGAAATTTTCTGTGTCTCTGTACATTTGTTTCTCAAGGTAAATCACCAGTCTGTCTAGCCACATTTGTTAACAATGCATGTAACTCTTAACAGCATCTCAAAAGCATACTTAGTCTCAATCTTGCCTCTCATTTGTTTTTATGATGCTAGAGAAATTCAGATTATATAGGCTTTCTTTGTGCTGAGATGGTAATTTTATATCACTGTAGATTAATAGCATTTTTAGTGATATTTGGTATCACTCATTTGTCTCCGGTGGTCGTAAAGATATATATTTTTTCTAATTTGACTGTGCCAGCAAATAAAAAAATAAGAGTCTTTTTCTGTTGAATGAGCGAAAAAGTCATTCTGATCATGAAGAATTATTCCCTTTTAACATACCCACAATCTACCATCTAATTGTTTTTGTTATTGCAGGCAATACAGTTTCTACAAGAATGTGTGTGTGTGTGTGCATGCACACAGTTAGGCCTGTAAGAGTCTCTCCATGTTGCTACTTGATTTTCACTTTCAGTTCTGATTACTGAGCCTCCAAGCTTATCTATTTAGAGTCTGTTCATCTAGGCACTTCTGCTTAGAAGACGGAAACCTCCCATTTCTTTCCCTTCCTCTCACCAGTCCTAGAGTTTTGCAGATCTTTTCACTATGTGAGCATATTGCATGTCTGGAATTCTATTTCGAGAACTGGTCCTGCAGTGCTCACTTGGAGCAAGTACCCATTCCAGGGACAGTTATTATGGAACAGAAAGGCAGTCAGACTTTTCGCTATCAGCTTTTAAGAGCTTCCTCCATCTGCTAAAATGTGCACTGCAAAGTTGCACATAAAATGCTGATGAGTACCTCAGTGCAGATTCATATAATGATCCACTCTCTCTTGGTTTACACCACACGCTCCTAACTACCTATTCACCTGTTCTATTGAAAAATTTTAATCATCTCTCTGACATTAGCTTGGCAATTTCAGCGGCCACTTCACAATCTTTCAAAGTCTTTCTGCTCCATTTCATTCCTATTTCTTTTCTGCTTGTGTTAATTATTTTTGCAGCCAGCATACGTGTTTGTCAATAATGCATTACATTTTCCATGTGTCAGTTCCTCAGCCCATCAAAGAACCCTGCTTTTTACATTCTGAATCTATGTTTCCCTTCCCCGACTCAGCTCATTTTGCTCTGGGCCTGCCTCTATTCCTCATTCCAAATCTGTCGAAAGTTGCATGGAACTTGGCACTTGCAAAGCGGTGCGCAGTATAATTGGGTCTAGCTCTCCACAGAGCATTACGTTCGGGCCTGCAGTAGGCCGCAAGCTGTCTGAAAACCTCGTGACTTCTTTGATACTCATGATGTCTTAAATAACCTCCCTTTCTGGGATGCCCACTTCTGGAACATGCACAAGCCAGTTCTCCTGTTGTGAATCAAGGACCAGGACATCAATCCCCCATTAAGCTTGAGGATCACGAATATCACTCCTGACCCCACTACCTCCATTTCCAATGTGATGCCTTTGCTACATGGAAAAACAAACAAAAAAAACAAACAGAAAAACTTCCCTTTAATGGCCGTTCAAACAAATGCGTAGCATAGAGCTAGGCACTCACCAAAGCTCTGTAAATACACAGTTGAATGTGTTGTAACAGTCTTAAGCCCCACGGGCTGCATTTCAGAGAGAGCAGGGAAAATTCACATTGCTCCTTTAAAAAAATATCACTACCATTCTTTCCTCTGTCCTGGCGTAGCCTTTTCTTGGGAATTTTCTAATGGTTACCATTTCCTTTTTCATGATTAAAACCAAGGATACCTACAAACGATCGTAGTCCCAAGGCTCTTCAGTCAGCGTGGCTTCTGAGAATTCACTGACTCGTTCCCTCTCACAGGCCAAGGAAACGCCATTTTAAGAGAATGCTCTGGGCTTCTCAGAATGAATGCCCTTTGGTGCACATGAAGGGAAGTGTCTTTTCTTGTTTTGCTTTTGTTTTTCAGATTCCCTTGGGAGTCGGACACATCCTGTTCTGGTTCCCCATTCCTCGGGGAAGCACTGGGCTGGTGACGGGAAGAGCAGGGTGTAGGCCCTGAGCCCCCACGGACAGGGAGGAGGTGAGCAGCGGCTCCTCTGCGTCTGGGCTGCCCACTTTGTTGTCTCTTGTGCCCATGCACATCATGCACGTCCACCGGAATCCCTGAGTGCCACCTGCTGACCCTTGGGAAGGTTCCATGTCTTCCTTCCCTTCGCCATGACCTTGCTTGGCCAGGTTCTTCTGGTACTTTTCACTGCCTTCTATCACCTGGGAGCCCCCCAACTCCAGGTGGCAAGAGGCTGCTGGAAGGCTGGGCTGAGAGGACCGAAGTATGGGAAAGCGGAGTGCTAGGAGGGGTCAGCATAAAGCCCAGAGCAAGACACTGTTCTCCTGTGTAACTCAGGACTTTGGGTTATTGGAACTGTCTTCATCCTGGGTCTTTTTTTGGTGATCACAACAAATGATTGTTTTCTGCTAATTGTCCCACAAGGTCCATTGCTTTTCAGCTGTTCTTCTGTGTACTCTTTGGACATCATTATAATAAGCAAAGACATTGGCACAGGTCCACTGAGGAAGAAGGAGAAAGGGACAGTCAAGTCGTATTTCCTTCATCGTTCCAATATCCACCTGATCCGTTGACCACTCATGTAGAAATAGAGGCCTTCTCCTCTGCACAGGTGGCCTCTCTGTTCCTAGATATTCTTGGAAAGCCTTTCTTAAACTTGAAGACTCTCTCCCTGTACCATTTTCTAGAATATAAGACTTTAATTCACAATAGCAAGCCAATGAAACATTGTTGCGCCTCCTCTGTATTTGAGGTTGGCACAGGATTGACATTAGACAGCTTACCTTTTCCACTCTAATATCCAAGTCAGGCTAAGGAACTGCCTCCCCTGGTCACTCCCTGCTTCACCCAGATAAATAGAAATGAATTTTAGTGTTATTTAGTGGTTCACTCATTCCACGGGTCAGGGTAAGCTAAAGTAAAATAAAAATATAAGTGGAAATATGGACAAATTCTCTGTACTTATTTAGAGTCAATAACTAAAATTAACCATGCTTTAAGAAAATATTTTATTAGAATAGTCATAGTGAAGGGTTTTGTTATAAAAATTGAGAGGGAATCTTTTATATTACACCCTCTGCTAAATTAAAAAAAAAAAATGAAGGCTTTCCTAAAATTCAGTAACTTTAGTCAGTGATAATCTCACACAGATACCATATGTGTAAAATGGAGATTATAAAATTCCCTGTCTCATGGGCTTCTTGGGACTACTTCAGATAATTTTTAGAAGATACTTGATACCTAGTAAGTATTCTATAAATGTTAGCAATTATTATCATTATCAACTAATAAAATTCCCAGTTGCTTTTATACAGTATGATCCATTAGGGAGAGGTTGCAAACTAATAGCCCATGAATTGGATGCAGTCTGCATGAACAGGATTTTAGAAATTTTTGCTTTAGCAGCTGCATTTTACATTGAGAGATTTCACACACACACGCATGCACGCACGCACACACACACACCTATTTCCAATTTTGCTTTGAAATGGGAGGGCCTGCAAGGCAACAGTGGGCTGGAGCTGAAGGGCCCTTAGAGAGTATTTCTTGCCAGTTGGTAAAATCCCTATGGTGCCCTCCTTTCATCCACACATGCTACTTGGCTCATTGAGCCATTTGCATTTTTCTCTCTTGTCTTAAACCCTACAAAGCACTTTCAAATCGCCTCTTCTATTTTGTTTTACACAAGCTATAAGATAGGAGGTTAGGCAATACTATCTACATTTTATAATTGAGGAAACTAATAAAAGAGTAGGTTAAGTGAGGAAAAATATTGTATACTGAGTCTCTTGGGAATGGGACTAAAATCCAGACCATCTTTTTCATCTCTAACCCTGTGAACAAACTCCTTCTTCCAATTCCATCAGAAACTGTCAGTTTCACCCATCCTCTGTCAGTTGCAGAGTGTTCTTTGCTGTGATATTACATCACAGGGCAACTGGATGTGCCAATCTCAAATGGTAAATTAAAATGTGACCGAAGGTGCCTGAGGAATGTCCTCTCCACTCTGCTAATAAACAGGGCAGTCTCTAATTATTTGCATGGAGTTTAGCTCGCAAGATAATTCAGTGTCTGTGTGGCTCCATTTCACCTCTACTTATTTCCATTACCTTGCATATTAGCTCTGTCGAGTGGATGGGCCTGCTATTCCCTAGGGTGACTATTATAAATACTGGTGCTGCAGTGAAATGCTCCCAGTCTTCTGGAACCTTGTTTGAACTAAGTAAGTTCTCCTTAATGATCATTAATGATGTATTGCTTGCATATAAATGTTGGATATTAATCTTTTGTTTACTTTCTCTATGCCATCAGACTTTTTAAAAGTTCTTTGCAATGTACTCTTAAATGATGGCCATGAGTAGCTTCTCCATTTGGGACTGAGTGATTTTTTTTTTTAAGCTGATAATTCACTGTGGCAAGTAAAGGCTTGGTCTTGGACCCCTGCCTGAAAGACCACTTTCCTTAGCAGATATGGCTGCCTAGTGCCCTTGGCAGTTGCATATCATTAGTGCCCAGGTACAAAACCTCACCTGAGCCTTTCTGTAGCTCTGCCAAGACCATCTGTTGGTTCATGAGTTTTATGAATTGGGGACAGGAACCTGTCTATATCAAGAAGTCCCTGAAAGGTGATTAGAATGAGTCTAGTCACCAACCTTGGAAGGAGGTCACAGGACTGAGATTGGGCCAATGCGGTAGCGGGTCTGAGGCTCATCTGGTCTGGATCCTTTAATAAATCCCCTTCCACTAAGACCCAGAGCCCAAGTGCTGGATTGAATCTAAGGGTCTGTCATGACGTCAGACAAACTCTTTTTCCTATATTGAATTAGACTGAAAGAAATACTGGCAAATTGGTTTAGTTTGACCTTATACCATGGATTTCACCAAAAATAGATGAGCATCTGTGCAGGTAATGACAAGATGCCAATATTCTCCATGGCCTAACGCCACTGAGTTTGAGCTCAGGAATAAGACAGACCTGGATTTTGTCCACTGCTCTGCCACCTACTACCTATGAAACTTTAAGATTCCTGTGTGTTTGTGTTAGACTGTGATTTTTTCCTAGTGTGATTGAGAAATAGTTGACAAGTAAGTTTAAAGTGTATTTCAGAAGCTTTCTTAAACTTGAGTTGAAGATAAGACTTGGTTTTATCTTTGTTTAATAGGAATACTAATAGTATCCACTTCATAAGGTTGTTGTGAGAGTTAAATGACAAAAGATATATAAAACACAGCCCAGACTTTAGTACAAAGCAGTTCTCAGGACAAAATACAAAGCTGTAATAGTTCTTTCTTTTTTATTATTCTGTGAGTCTATGTTGGTCTCAGTTGTAGAAGTCCTCTCTTGACCTTACTCATTCTGAAAGAGAGAGGCTAGTCTGTCTCCGTTTGCCTGTCCCTGGACTGCATATCTTTGTGGTCAGAAGTTAAAGGTGATAGTGGTAAAAAAAAATCTTGTGGGGTTCAGTTATGAGCAGGATAAGGAAATGGCTCTGTGTCAAAACTGTCTCTTGTGGTAAGGAATGCACATTAAAAACTATTAGCAGCAAACATGCTTATGACACGTAGACTCATTTCTGAGGAAGGTGTGGAGGATCACATGGGAGAAAGTAGGCATAGATACTGAGGCAACTAAGGTGTGCATGACATGATCTGGGGCCATGTGGAGTTTCGCTAGGCCCATGGTTGCTCTTGCTAACAATAGCTGTGGCCATGGATGAGCCAATGTTATTGTCACGGTCCTCCTTCAAATTCTCATCACCTCTCACTTGAAACTTATGAAAAGTTATGACTGTGTTCCTTGCTATTAACATCATCTTCTTCCTGCTCTAATTCATTTCTTCATACTGCTGCTAGAATGATCTTTCTAGAACACAGCTCTAGTCATGCCCCTTCTTTGCTCAGTGGTCTTTTCTGGTGCTCATTGCCTATGGAAGGAAATCTAGTGGCCAGAAACAAAAGGATGGCCCCTTTGACCTATGTACACCATTCCCATTCCCTTGAGCTCTGAATGCTGGTGCAGTTGGTGGTCTTGCACTAAAGGACAGTACTAGCAAGAGGCAAGAAAACTCAAGGAGGATTTTTCATCACTCCCTCTAAGCATTTACCCAGTGATCTGGATTGGAGAAAGCTTAAGGGAAAACACACATGAGTTTTCTCTTTTGCCTGGAGATTTAATGTTTTCACAACCAAGGAAATGTTTATAGCTTCATATACTTGAAAAGTTGTTTAATCCCTAAGGTTGATTCTGGAGTCTTCCTGAAGAGCCACTATAAAGGATGTAGGACTCAGTTTTTTTAGTTGATTCCCTTTTCCCTTTGGAACCAAATCCTTTTCTCTGCTGCCCAGTGCGTCTTATGTACTAGCCTTCCAATCTTCTTCAAATGCATGCTTGTAGAGTCTGGCTAGACTCCTGTGTGATTCCTAAGGGAGCCTCCATTACATGTGCCCTTTTAGTGTGCTCTGAATAGTCACTTAAATTCTGTGTAAATAGACATGAGGCTGCTTGTCTTAAGATTCTTTAGAAAAACTGAGTTTTTCCTCGACAAGTACAGCAACAACTCTTTCAAACCCAAGAGAGCTTGATGTGAATGCAAGAGAGGTCATTTTGGCAGAGACCAAAGGTATGATCCCTCCTGTTCTTCCCCCATTGTTTTTCAGTCTCCTAGTACCCACATCAGCACACTGGAAAACTCTGTGTTTCTCCTGGGGAGGTAGGAGATTACCAAGAGGGTTAGCTGTAGCCTTCCTTAGGTCCTCTGATTTTGCTCTAGACTGACCACCATGACATGACATGGTCCCATTTCAATACTCAAAACCAAGAAAGAAACAATATATCCAGTTCTTTCTCAAAACTGATCTTGCAAAAATAGATTGGGAAAGCATAGTTTGTTTGTTTGTTTGTTTGTTTGTTTGTTTGCTTGCTTGCTTGCTTGCTTGCTTGTTTTAAAGAAAAGATCCCTGTGGGTCCAGATTTACCTGCCTAATATGAATCAGAACACCTCCAGTCTTTGGTTTTGAGTTGAGTCAAAGCACATTGGCTTCTGGCACACAGAATACTCAGGGGAACCTGAATGTCCTCTGACAAAGGTAATTGTTTTAGTGCCAGCTACTTGTCAAAAAACTTTATTTACCACAACTTATTTATGAAATATTTTGTTTCAAACATTGAATGAAAAGGGACACTTTATCATGACACGCATTTCATGAGGATACAGAGAATAACTTAGTTTTCTCATCAAAGAAGAGGGCTTGAGAGATGGCAAAAGTTCTTCAACTACGTGCTGGGAATGAGAGAACTCAATGGTTCTAGCCAAGATTTCTATTTATTCAGTCATTAGCTTGTAAGTCTTATCAATTAAGACTCTAGCAAAATGTTTGGTTCTTAAGATTATTGACCTATGTCTTCAATTCGTTTTTTAAATACAAGATTGTTTTGCTCCCATCAGCCCTGTTTGTCACTAGAGATATGCCATTAGACAGACCTGTCATAAAAATGTGTACTGAACACCATATTTCTTAAATTAGCAATGTGAAAAACAAAAATAGAAGTTAGTGATTTCCTACAGCCTCCAAATTACTTTGATCTTCCAACAGAAACGTGCATTACTCCAAAATGTGGACTAGGACCCTTGGGTATTTTACAAATGAACAATGGCTGAGTCATTTACTTTAAGAAACACAGCAAGCTAAGCACTCATTTATTTATGCAAAAAAAAAAAAATCAGAAGGCTTTTTTCATGCTTGTACAAGATCCAGATATCTGAATATCTGAATACTCCATAAGTCAATAAATACTTCTGACATGATGGGCCATTACAGCTCTTAAAGACTCATTGCTGTCTGTTTGATCAAACTTGTGCTTCATGTTGAAGCTTGGGCAGAAGATTTATGTCAACCATTCCAAATCATATCTCTATTTAAAACTCACTCTCATGGGAATGACCTTTAAACTATTTTTGCCTGCTGATATGAATCATTAAGTTCCCCAGCCAAGAGAGTCCTAGGAATATTTCAATACTCTAGGCTCACATCTCTACACACCTGCAACTAAATTTCTTCCTCTTTTCTTCTCCCAGGGAGACAGAATTCAGCTTGGTAGATTCATCTCATAGTCCCATACCTACCACTTAACTTAAACTTAACCTGAGTCACATAAACAATTTAATCTGTTAGAGTTTGAATGAATAGCTGAATCACTAACAAAAGGTCATTTATTAATTTTTTGCTCATAACCAGAAGGGGAAGCAGGGTAGTGTTGCCTCGTTCAAAGAAACAGAAAAAAAGTTTCAAGAAGCCAAGAGTAGGAAGTAATGTTACATGGGAGGAAAAGGTTAAAGAGAATGAGAACTTTGAAAACAATCTGGGGTTTTATAAGCATTCTAGTTCTCACTATATATATATATATATATTTTTTTTTTTAATTGGAAAGATGCTACATCTTTTTTGGTATTTATTTTATTGTTCTCGACAGAGACAGAGAGAAGGGAGAAAGTCCAGAGCAGTCTCGATAGTTGTACGTCATCAGTTTTTGACATGGTTTCATTCCATACTGGTGGATGGGGGCCACGCAGGGTAGTAACTGGGCTGGGGGCCTCTGGGGAGAGGGGCAAGAATCAAACTGGGAGCCTCCCATATGGGAAGCACACCCCAGTTCAGCACATGGGTCTACACGGGATGGGGCCAGGATTCAATCCTTGGTCCTGGGGCTACAAAGTGAGCGCTTAACCCACTGAGCCATCCTGGCTTCCCTGAACGAGGAGAGTTAATAGAGGAAAAGGGACAGAACTTAGAATTTAAGACAGTGAACCGAGAAAGGGTGGTGAGAAAATAGAGGTCTTTTGAAAATGATATTATAAAAATATGATATGCATGTGGGAATTTTTATTTATGGAGGTTGTTCTCATGTATGGCTAGCTTCTCTCTTCCTGTTTCTCTTCTGACTATAGCCTAGAGAAATTCCACTTCTTATCATTCTCCTATCTAGCAATAAAAAGTTAGCTATATATAGTAAGGTCATTGCTGATCTCAAAACCTTACAAATCTCAGATTTGTTTAGTTAGTTGCATTGGCCTCAAAATATTTCTACAGTCTGATTTTATTTCTGCTTCATCTAATGTTACTGCTAGTGCATTCTGACACACCAGCTATTTTTTCAATCCTTTTTATCTTCAGAACATTTTGGAATTATCTATAAGTTAATTCAAGTCTCATATTTTCACTACATTTTCTATTTTCTCTGCAAATTAAAATGTATTTACTCTGTCACTTGAAAAAAAATGAATGCCAGCCTCTGATGCCATTTGTATTCATTCAGGCCCTTCTGAAGAGATTCCTCCTGTTCCTTAACGTCACCAACGTCAAGCACAAAACATTTCTATTTTCATCTTCCCACGTTGAGACTCCGCAAATCCTCTGATCTCTAAGGACCCCCCAAATGCCATTAGAAACATCTCTGTGATGACAACCCGGAGCTGTCCTCACTTTGTTTTCTTCATAATAGCCAACATTTACCCTCAAGACTACCTCCCCCATTTCCTCTGGCCATACACCTACAGGTGCCATGATGGTGATGACACAACTCTCACCACATTCAACAGCTACCAGGTAAGCTGCCATGAAATTATCATCCGTGACTGTCACCAAGCAAGCTTCCAGGATGGTTTCTGATTTACTTCCCCATGCCCACTTGCTTCTGTTTATCTCAAAGGATTCCCACTCCCTGGATGACACATCTTAATAATAGAGAGCCCTGCACCCACAGGTGGTGAGTGGGCCCAGCCTAATTCTCTTCTGCCCGCCTGGGTGCCCTCTACCCTGCCGTGCTAGCCTCCAAGTCTTCTTTCTCTTGTATGCCTTCTGAAGTTTTTCTACCATGCCCCAAAGAAAGCCTCATTCCCTTACCTCCCTGCACCTCTAATTCATTTATCCTTACCTACAGCTACTGTTTGTAAGGATAGCTAAAAATGGTTGACCTCTTACTATTAACCAGGCAACGTGCTTTGCATTTTATTTGTATCAGCTTGTTCACTCCGCATGATAGTTTTGTGAGGAAAGTCGTCCGTGTCCATGCCCACTTTACCGAGCAGAGAACTGAGGGGTAAGGAGGAGCTAGCTCGTCCAAGGTGACTCAGCTGGAGAGCAGCCGCAGCAGGCGTGCGGCCCGTCCACTCTCGTTTTATCCATCCCCCGGGAAGGACTTGCTCTGCTGGTGCAGCAGTGTGGGACAGGGCTGCTGACATCTTACGCCCAGTCCCCTAAGTCCCAGACAGCCTCCCTGGCAGAGCACCCGGTGACAGTTGCCATGGAAATGACCTTTTCCACACCTGCTCAGGTTCCTCCCAGTGCAGGGGGGCTTCCTGCAACCTCAGCCAATGCTGGCCTTTCTTCACCTCTTCTTCAGCTAGCCCAGCCCTCAGGCCGTTGGGCAGCAGTGCCCAATGGGCAGCAAGCAGCCACCTGTGGCCCAGCCTGCCCTTGTAGAAAAGGCATTGGCACCGATTTCCGTGCTTCATAAAAAGAACTACGACCTCCATACACACTTCCCTCATTGCTCCCTAGAAAGATATAACCGTCTGTGTCCCCCTCTATTTGGGCCTGCAGCCTGCCTATACTGCTTACCGGGAACTGATGTGAAATGTGAATACAGCCCAAATGGGATCCCAACAAGAGATTCCTCACAGATTCTTCCCTGTCGTCTTTCCCTGCCCTTCGCTTAAGTAAGCTGTTCTCTTACACACATTCCTTTTATTGGCCCTAATAAAATCTTGGCAATCAATTGAAATATTTGAGAGTGGCTAAAACATCACTATTATTATTATATAATATTATTGTTTCCATTGTCTTGATTGGTTCTACACATAACAAGCCAATACCAAATTGATTTTAGCTCCAGCTCATCTGTTGATCTTCAAAATATAGGACGTTTCCTCTTTTTAAGCCTTAGGTGCTACCACCCATCCCCTCACCTATGAGAAAGGGATTTGAAGAGCGCAGGAGACTCGATTCTGATTTTTTTTTTTTTCAGGTATCATAATCCTGAGTTTTTAAAACAACTTCCATGTTGATGTCCTCAGAAATTCTTGAAATTTTTATATAGCTTTAGAAACTAAAGTTTTTTTAAATATTTTATAATTTTCCCACCAGTGTAAAGATCTCATTGGCATAGAGTTTATGAATAGAATTTAATACCCAGAACCACGGTGCCTGGAGATTTGGCAGCACAGCTTTTGTGTTTTGAACTCATTGTTCTCTCATCACCTTTCATCTGACCTACAAGTTCCTGGGCATCCGTTGCCACCCTGGGCTTGGGTGGGAATGGGACAGAGATGGCTAAGCTTTGACAGTGGGGGCAGAGGGGTGAGCGGAGAAGAGCACGTCTGCATATTTGGGTGCAACGTGATAGCATGCTGGCTTAGGACGAGGGGACGGAGTAGAGCAGGGGTGGCCAACCTTTTGGCTTCCTTGGGCCACATTGCCTTGGGTCGCACATTAAATACACTAGCGATGGCTGATGGCTGATTTTAAAAATGCAAAAACATCTCATATATTTTACGGAAGTTGACGAGTTTGTGTTGGGCCGCGTGTGGCCAGCGGGCCATGGGTTGGACAAGCTGGGAGTAGATGAAAGGGAGCCACAGGCCTGAGGAAAGTGGTGGTGGTGGGAAGACAAGGTGGATGCCTTCAGGATTCCCCTCACTAGAGCCCAGGGTCCATCCTCTCCTTGCCTCCAGCGGGGTCTTCCGCAGTTCTCCTTTCGGTTCTCCCCCCCCCCCCCCCCCCCGTCAATTCCCTGCCTCTCACTCATGCGAGGGCTGTGTTAAGTCTCTTTTCTCTGCTCGCGGACCTTAGATTCAGCCATGCCAGCTGAGGCTGAATCCCTGTTTTGTTAAGGAGGGAACAAGAGGTTTGTGTGTCTCTAGTGGGCTGGAGCTGGAATTGTGAGCTCCTATGCATTTACTGCACATCTGACTGATGCAGTGAGTGCTCTGGGTCCCCTAGTTGTCCTTTGGCCTGGAGAGTCTACCGGTATATTCTTCAGTCACAGAGGGCTTGGCCTACAATAGAGCTCTGGAAGACTGACCTGTACGTGTGGGTTTGTGGAGCAAGCGAGAGGGAGTGGACGGTGAGCTCTGTGGGAATAGCCACCTTGTCAATCCTGTGCACCCCCATGCCCCACCTCAGCTCCGAGCCCAGGCCTAATTAGAAGTCACCGAACAGAAGGAAGGAAGGAAGGGAGTGAGGGATGGAGGGAGAGTTGAATAATGCTGTCTGGAAACAAAGGATCGGGACGTGGAAGTAAAGGATTGCTTATCTGTAAGCCTGTGCGCAGGGAGGTGCTAGTTTTGCCCAGTTCCTGTGGCTCATGCCTGGCACTCAGGGCAGCCACTATGCCCGCTTCTGCTCTCGGGAGCCAGGACACTGCACAGAAGGGAGAGAAGCGTAGAACCAGGCTGCGCCGCTCCACGGCTCTAGATACATATTCATACTTAGTACTGGTTCTAGGGTGTGAAATTTTAGACTATCACTCTTTAAAATTTATTCTAGTTTTAAACTTAATTGGGTGAAAATATTTGTTGTTCGAGGAGGGGATGCAATTGCCCAATTATCAAATCTAGAATGAATCCTAGGAGGGACACTAAAGTCATCTTTAAGTACCGAGAGGGTTTTATGACAGCAACGCTGAAACCCTAATGAATGGGACGGTTCCTCCATCTCTTTTTACCATAAAAAAGGAGCACACACCTTTCAGGCAGAAAACAGATTTGCACTCGTGGAAGAAGACATAAGAAAAGGCTCCATGCCAACGAGTTCTGATCCCAACCCCACCACCTAAAATTGCGTTTTCTCTGAGTTAAGAAAACAGAGGGCGGCTGGGGAGGGAACCTCTCTGAGGTTCCAGGCAATGAAATGGAGACGTGGAAAGCTGCGTTTGAAATAGCTGGCCTGTCCCCAAGCAGGGCGTGCTGACAAGTATAATCCTATTACTGAAATCCCATCAGCAGTGAGATACATGGAATAAAAACACCGGCTTGTGCGATCAGAATGGCTATTTGTCCACAGAATCTCATTGCATGTGTCAATCTGCCCCCTGCCCCCACTGGTGATAGTAGAAAACAATGTTAAGGAGGCTTTTAAAACACATCATTGAGATTACAACACCTTTCAAAATAAACTGCACTGAATACCAACACAGGTAAAATGTCATTGTCAGACAGGGATCCGATATTCAACGGTGTGCTTTATGGCTTTCCAGTGTGTGATAAAATCTGTTCACCAGATGTACTATTTGTCTCCTGTGTAGCATACTTGAGCATCCTGTCGGCCTGAGGCCCATTTATTTCGTGTAATTGCCTTTCCTGTGCACACCTTAGGGCACCCTAATTCTCCTTTTTATTTCAGGCACTGTACAGGGTACCATCTGGTACTTTAAAACTCATCTTGTTTTATGGCACTACCGCAGCGGCCATATTCAGCTGTATTGCAAGTTTGTGATGGAGACAGATTTCTTACCATCAGCTATTTATTTTTGCCTGAAATAAAGTAGACTTGAACTATCAACATGCAGGATTCACACTTAGATCATCTCTGGTCCACACGAGCTTGACAGAAGTTTCTGGGCAACCTGCGGACTCGAAGCAGATTCAAATTGCTTTACGTACAGCTGTTAACTTACAGAATTGGGATTCTAAATTCTTTGCCTACTTCTGCACGTAATGATATCTTTTTAGTATCTCATTTGTATTATTTCAGTTCAGAGGAGCACAAAAATAAATGTGTTCCATCACATCTGGAAAAGTACCACAGAGAAGTCGCTTAATATACAAAGCTGCACACCTCATTACGAGGTTCGTCACTCATTTCCAACACAGCCTTACCTCTGTCCCTCATCAACACAGCTTTTGTTTCACTGTTGTTTTCATTAAGTTGTTCAATCATTTTTCAAGGGGATTTGCAAGATCTTGAAAAGGTGACTATGGAAATAATGTACTTGGCAGAAGGAAAATAAATCTCAGAACCACACAGCTTTTCTGCAGCAGGTCCCCGCTTCCCTCGACTTGTGCACAAATTAGATCGGAAGTAACTCTGTTCTCGGTGAGACTTCATCTCCCATCTCAAACCAGCCCCCCAACGGATGCACCTACACAGCTGGGCAAGCCACTTTAATAAAGGGTCCCTGATATGCAAATCACACACACCCAGCTGCACGTTTCCAAATGAGTCATTGTTCACCTGCTGGTTCCTGCCTCCCCAAGTCCCTTCTGCTGCATGTGTTATGCATTCCCCCTTCTCCCCTTTACTCCCAGTCTCACAGTGAAGGTCTGTGGGCTTCTGGAATGGCAATGAAAAGGCTACATCCAGCAAGATGGGGCCAGGAGGGCTGGTGGGGCAAGGCGAGTGATGAGCTGCCTGCCCAGCCACGGCTGCCTCTTGACATGTGTTATCTCGGCATTGCCCGGAGAGATTTCCAGTCTTTGGCCTGACATACAGAAAGACTTCCAGTGCACAATCTGCTACCTGGCACCAGTGACCTGTGTAAATATACAAACCAATCAAGAGATGCTGCCATTATTACAGCCACCTTGGCCTTCCTTATGGTGTTGGCTGACAAAGGCTCAACCACAGTCTCAGCTGGAAGAATATTTGAGGTGAAAAAAGGCTGGCTAGAGACCCATGGGCAGCAGGTTCTGCATATATTTTGCATCAGCGGCAATAACAAATGTAGCTAAATGCACCTGGTTGTATCTGTCTCCTGTGATCTAAAACCTGTTTGAATGAAAAGAGTAATACCCTCTGTTATTTACTGTTGGAAGCAGAGTTTACTTTGCTGTCTATACCCTCAGCAGAAATCCAAAATGCTAATTTGAGAGCAAAGTAATGAGTTCTAGGTAACAGAGCAAAGAGTTGTGGTTGGCATCTTGTAAATCAGTAAAAGGAGACCAGTGACCAAATAGATTCGTATTTCTCCTCCTGGAGTTTTCCCTGTCTTAGACTCTCAGGCAATCTCACTCTATAAAAATGTTAATGCTGGTCTGAATAGAAAGGGTACTTTCCCCCCTCAGCTCTGTCCAACACATCTTCCCAATAATTAAATGTGCATCCTTGGGTTCTAAGAGCATTCTTGTTAAACAAAACAACCACAGATCCAACTAACCTTTGAAGAATGAGGGTGTCAAAGTAGAAGCAGATGTTTTAATTTGCACAATGCTGGAATTTTTGGGTACCAAGTATTCCTAAAATAGTTATTGTATATAGACAGAAAAAGAAAGAAACTACAAGAGTCCTGGTTATAGCAGCATTGTCTCCTTCAGCAGAAGTGATATTGGAAGTGTTAAAAAAGCTATATGTTAATCAGCATCTGATAAGAAAGTATCATCCTATGACTAAAATCTATGAGATGAATAAAACAAGATAGCATGGCAAAATTTTAAAGTATACACACACCTGCACACACAGGTCTATAGCTGAGTTAAATACAGGGTAAAATAAAAGCACTCAAGCTATCCCTCATGTATGCATTAAAGGGTTTTTAAATGATTTAGGAGATGTATGCTATTAAAAAAAAAAAAAGGATACATACTTTAGCCTTGAAATTACAGCATCATGTGTCTAGCAAGTTGAACTTGCATTGCTTTGGGGAAACGTTAGCACACGTTTTTCACAAGTGGATGTATGCAGGAAAGATTTATATTAGGCATGTGAAAAAAAATATCCTGACTTTCAGAAGAGTTGTGAGAAGTCCAAATAGTTTACCCAAGAAGGTTGTGGAATTTACCTCCTGGAGATTTTTAGCAGCAGACAGGAGACACATATGTTTGAATTTATTTCAGGGTAGTTTGAAATAAATAGAATGTGTTCATCAAGAGTTTCCCAGTCTTTCTCATTCTGTCACACGCCTGGGAAGAAGCTAACAGTGTAGCTGCCATCCACCAAGTCAGGCCTCTGTCCAGCTCTCCTCTGAATACATCTTCTCTTATGTCCTAGTCATTGCTGATCAGAACCTCCCAATCTAAAGGCTAAGCTAAGGAACACCAGTGCATTGCTGGTGGTGAGTTGGAGGAGGGGAAGTGTAAATGGGTACAATCTCCAGGGTAGATGATTTTTCAAAATCTACCAAAATTAAGAGCACGTACATTCTGTGCTCCTGCAATTGCATTCCTAAGATTTTATCTTATAGATATATTTATATGTTTCAAAATGACCTATGGATTAGTGATTTATTACAACAATGTTAGTAATGGCAAGTCATGGTAACAACTTAAATATCCATTAAGTGGAAGCTGGGGTGGCTCAGTGGGTTAAGTGCCCCCAGTTCAATTCTTGCCGGGGCCTATGCAGGAGGCTCCCGGCCCAGTTCCTGCCCTGCGCAGCCCTGTGCCCGCCTGTGGAGTGAAACTATATGGAAAATTAATGTTGTCAACTATGGAGACTGCTCTGGGTCCTCCCCTTCTCTCTGTCTCTCTCTGTCTGTCTCTCTTTCTGTCAAACAAAACAAAACAAAACAAAAAACAATAAAAAATATCCATTAAAAGAAGACTGATCAGGGGATGCTGGGCTAGCTCAGCAGGTTGAGCACTTGTCTTGTACCATGAGGTCCAGGGATCAAATCCCATCCCCAGCCCAGGCCCATGAAAACCCATATGCTGAACTGTAATACAACTGGTAATCGCTGAGATAGCAGTGAAGGTTCTTGTCTCCCATGTGGGAGGCCCCTGGTTTGGTTCCCAACCTGCACAGCCCCACATCCACCTGTGTGGTATGAAACTATATCACAACTAATGATGTACGACTCTGGAGACTGCTCTGGACCTTCCTCCCTTCTCTTTCTCTCTCTCTCTCATCTTCTCTCAAAGAATAAAATAAATCTTGAAATAAAAAGACTGATCAAATAAGTTAAGGCACAAAGTGTTAAAAGAGACAACTGTGTGTGTCCCTATACAAAGGATCTCTAAGATACTAATGAATGAAAAAACAATGAGGTGCAGAATATCACATATAATATGCTACTGTTTGTTTTAAGAAATAGAAAGAGACTTACTTTTCATGGTATAAAAAATAACTTTTGAACTAACACACCTTTTGAATGTGCATATAGCCTATAATACAATTAAATAAATTAAAGTAAAATAAATGGCTAGAGAAATAGAAAACTTTATTTCCAGACCCAAATTCCCCAAATAAAGTAGGGGATTTATTCTGTCTTATTTCTGGTTCTTCCTAGTCCTTGTCAGGAAACCATTAGTATAGGGTGGTCATCCAGTGGGAACAGGCCTGCTTTGCTTCAGTTGTCTCTTCTTCCTGCAGCTGTACATTTCAGAAGAGAGAGAAAAGAAAGGAAGTAGAACCTGAAGAGAGGATACCAGGGCCTATGTCCTTTCTTCACAATTTGGTCACGGCATAAGTGTGAATTGAATAGAACTCCCTGAGGTTGCATAGAAGGTAAACGTGTGCTTAGGACCATGGGAAAAGGCAAGAGGGGCCAATGGCCAAGAGATAACCAGTTTCGTAGAGGACACGCAGGACCACTCTCTGACTGGGCCCCACTAGGCACAAGGTGAGCATTTGGCATAATCATTGGGGCTCCCCTTATTAAGATCTGTGTTAATAAGGCCTAGGAGAAATGTAACTTGGTGACATAAATTCTGCAAAGTCTCACCTTGAACTCTCTGGAAATTATTTGAAAACACAACTGTAGAATCATTTGAAGAATCGCCCACCTGTGTTTAACACTATTGTTAGATACAGCAGTTGAAATATGGGAGTTAACAGATATGGGTCTACCTCTGAGAGATGGGAGACCCTGGCGACTGTTTAGCCTCTCTAGACCGTTTCATCATAAGGGATATATACAAGTACATACCTCATTGAATTATTACAAGAGTTCTTTGTTCAATCAAGCATCCACCATAGCACTGAGCACAGTGATGGAACTCAAAAACCAGTGGCCAGTGGTATTGTCTGCTCAAGTATTTGCTACCTCAGCCACTTTGGTTCTTTCCCAGAAGGCTTCTTCACTGACCAGGAAGAGACCCTCTAGTGGAATCATGAGAGAGAGAGACCCTCATCTTGTTGCTGATACAAGGTGGATAAATTAGAGCTAGTTCTTAACCAAACCCAAAAAGTCCACAAAAAGCCAGAATCGCTTTCAAGACAACTGTTTAGTATGTCAGATATTGCAGTCCACCAGCTAAAAATGTCCTACTTAAAAGAGGGAGAGTTAAGTTCCAGGCTCCTACTCCTGAGATTTTTATTTAAAGAATACCCCATCGTTACTCGCAGCTGAGAGGCTGAAGATTAAAAATTAGCCACTGTATAGTAGCTGAGCAGTAACAATCTTTCATAAAGGTTTTTACTACACATTTGGGATTATAATTTCAATATTATGCAAATGCTTTTTATGGATCTGTAATACAGAATGCACACTGGCGTTAATGTACATTACCAGGCAAGCACAAAGAGGATCCAAATGAGACATTTTGGTGTCTGCTTTCAACATGTATTAAGAATAATAAGTAAAATGTTCTGCTTTAGAACAAATAATGTAAAATCTGAATTCCTCTTGATGTACATTAGTGACACAGCCCTACACAACTCCCAGGGAATTCTTCCACTGGACACAATTAAAAACTGGCTCTTCACCAATATATTCCTGTTTATGGCTTCTCTTCTTGAATGGGATGTGAAAGTAAAACAAATATGTTTAACATGAATAGTTTCCCTCTATTGATCAAAATCAGGCATTAACCAGTTGAGTGAGTTAGAAAGGGCAAGAACCCTTACATGTCAAGACAGTGGCCCAGGCTACTTCTATTTTTAGATGCTGTGTTAAAAAGTAAAGAAACATCTAAAGCAGCATGTCTAACATGCAGCCCAGAATGGCTTTGAATGTGGCCCAACACAAATTCTTGAAACAATACGACATTTTTTTGTGACCTTTTTTCTTTTTTTTTTTTAAAGCTCATTAGCTGTCAGTGGTGTTAGTGTATTTTATGTGTGGCCCAAAATAATTCTTCTTCCAGTGTGGCCCAGGGAAGCCAAAAGGTTGGACACCATTGATCTGAACAAAGTCACAAAATGTGTGGCATATTTTCAATTGATAAAATTATACATCTTTATGCATTTAGCACAAAATATTTTGGACAAAATAATTGTTGTTCCATAGATATATAAATGGTGGGTAGATAATATCTCTTAACAATATACTGCAAGCCTTGTGATCCAACAGGGAACCCAGGTTGAAATCTGATGAATGTTTTCCTGCAACCCTGTCAGTGTGTCTTCCCCATTATAGATTAGAAAGAATACTCAAGAAAAACTAATTTGAGGCTCTTCCTGAATGCAGACACCTGAGCTAATCTCCTCTCCATGCTTCTCTGTGATGGAGCCTAAAAAAAGTTGCTTTCCTTTTTAATTTTTAAAACAGTTCCACATTTCAATTTTGCTTGATAGGAAAGGAAGCAAGACTAAGCAATATGACATGTACTGCAAACAGGTGGTAGCTGATTACTTATAAGTAATGTGAAATTTCTGTTCGCATTGATTCATTTAGGGCCTGGGTCTGTTGATCTTGTTTCTTGCATGTATACTTAGCACTTGCCCCATTATTTAGCAGTCTGGAGGAAGGCAAGAAAGATTGCACTCTCCAGTGAGTATGGGCTGGGCATTCAGTAAAGTAAGAATAATGTTAAAATGTTCTCTCTCAAACAGGCATCCTTAACTTAATATATTTTAGAATTCCACAGATTCCATAACTTACCTACAAAATGATAATTAAAAATATACATGCATTGAGTTCTTACTGTGTTAAGGATTTTATAAACATTATCTCAATTGACCCAAAAAGCAATCTTCCAAAGTAGTTTTTGCAATCCTCTTGAAATGGCTAAAGAAGCTGGAGTTTTAAAAGATTAAGTAATATGCATGAAATCACATAACTGTATAGGTCTCTAATCTTGCAATCCAAATTTTTACCACTATATACCCCTGGGTCCTCTATCAATAAGGTAGACAGTGGTCTTGGTCTCATTTACCAAGTAAGTTATAGCGATGGTGTTTGGTCCTTCAATCTGACACAGGCAGTACAATCAATACTAACATCTGTTCCCATTTCCACCAGTCGTTATGTCACTGTGGTCTGTATTGCTGTTACTGCTGTTCAATCTCCAGGCCATCTCTCTATACTAGATTGAGGTCTGTGGGAGGAAAGATGAATGCAGCAGGGGGTCTATACAAGAACTCAATAAATATGTGCTGAACAAATAAATCAGATTTTTAAAGTTCTCCAATTCAAATTCAACAAAAAGTCTTGACTACCTGCAGAGTATAAGCTATGTTTTCTGTCCTGAGTCCTTAACATTTCAAGGCAGCCCTTCCAAGTATTAATTTACAATCAATTTTGGATGGAGCTGAGTATATTGTGTCTAATTTGCAAACAAGCTGTTGGCCAGGTGTAGATAAGACTCCCATTCTAATAGATCTTCCCAATAGGTGACCTACAAGATGCTGAAAAATAAAATCTGAAGTTATGTGCAACAGGCCTCAGGGAACAAATAGCACATCCTCTAGAAATAATACTCCCAGCACCATTTACTGAGCCATTTCTGTGCACTTGGCCTTTGCATGATCTCACTTAATCACAGCACCAGTCTGGTAAATACTATTATCTTCATTTTACGGAGGAGGAAATTGAGGCTTAAGTAAAGTAAATTGCCCAAGGTCACATTGTTCAAAAATGGTTGAATGAGGATTTAATCTCAGGTCTGTTTGATTTCAATGTGAGTGAGAGAGAAACAAAGAGAAGATAATGATTTTTGAAGGATGAATCTCGATTCTGGAATGCCACAGCAAGTCTTGTCTCTCTTATGGCCCTTATCATATTCTGCTTTGTTATTCCTTGGTTTCTTATTTAATTAGTGTACTTAATGATAAGCTATTATAATTCATTATAAGCTATTCTATTGAGAGAAAGGAACGTGTACAAACCATGTTTGTGTTTTTCACAGTGTCTTGTTCAGTGCCTGGATGGAACCAAGTACATGTTCAATAGATATTTAATTTATTCCTGCTATAGTTACAGGATGTTTACTCGTAGGGTGTGGAAGTGCCACAACAAGGGCAGCTGGGGCAGGTGATGGTTTGGGGGCTCAGCAAAGGCTTCCCAGAGATTTCATTTGAACCTCCCCCACAGAGCACCAGTGACAGCCAAGCAGATGCAGAGAGCATCACAAGCAGAGGGGACGGGGAAGTGCAAAGTCCCCAGTTAGAAATAAATACACGGCCTGTTGCAAGGATCACAAGCTGTCTGGAGCTCATGTTTCATGTATAGGATGAGGGGTGGCTCTGGGAGAGGAGGGCAGGGGCAGAGGGACTAGCAGGAGGCATGTGGTGGAGACATACCTGTGTGAGGTTCAGGAAAACCCAGGGTTTCACGCTAAAGTGTTCGCGCTTGATCTGGACCATCCTGGGGACCGTTTTCAGGAGGAGAGAAACAAGGCAGTTGCTTCTTGCAGTTTAGAAAGATGACCAGCTAGACTGTGGAAGACAGGCTGGAAGGAAGGAAGATTGGTGGCAGGGAACAGGAAAGAAAACCAGGGAAGTGAGTGCTACAGCCAGTGAGATGATGGTCATGCCTTCTGGAGAAGAGAAGACCATTTTGTGTATCATTTGGAAGGATATACAAATATTATTATTCTCGTTCTCAGATCTTTCTCTCATCATTAATTTGTGGAAGCCACTTGGACTAAAATACTTAAAAGAATCTTCACTTTGAATGTCCTTGTGTTTAGACATCCCAGTGTAGTTCTCAGAGATTTAATTAGAGCTGTTGAGGCACTTTTTATCTTAACAATCTCTCTGTGGACAGAGGTAACAGAATAACAGGAATCGATATAAACAACCTAAAAGGAATACCTCAGAAAGAAAGAAGTATTATTTTTTGCTGATGCACATTCTTTATTTTGAAAAATCATGAAGATCTCCATTAGGAAATGATTCTTTCCTGGCGTTGTGTTGCATGCTCAACAAATAGAAGGTAAAAATGCTAAAATTGGTGTCTTTTTCATGAAATGATGTAACTGTGAAGCTCTTTGTTCTCACCCAACTGCAGAAAACATTTGTGTAGGCAATTTCAGTAAACATTGGGAGAATTGGAAGTGCTCTCTCCTATACATATGGTTGGTTCTTTATGAAGAGGTAATTTTTATCTATGTTCTACTCAATTGAATATTTATAAGAATGTCCTCAAAAGTATCCTGTCTCCCCCCCCCCAAATACAATTGCCCTGTAAAGCTAAAGTGAGATTTATTCAGTTACCCTTTAGGAATTTTGTGAAGTATTTTCATGCTGTCCCTATGAATTCATTCCCAGTACAATCCTCAATTTGTCTAATTTGCTGTGTTATTACAATTAGTCAATTCCCCCTTAGTTATACAAATAATAGCCTCCTAAGTTTGAAGCTGCAAGTCATTCATCCATTAAAAATGCCATTTCCTTGTACTGCAAATTCAATTCATTTAGACGAGAGAAACCATGGCAGGGAACAGAATTATGCAATGTCATGGACACATTAACATTTGGATCAGAATTTTACATTGTGTCAGCCAGTAAGCAGTATAAATGGTTCAGATTTGCAATAAATAATTGTCTCTTAATACTCAGGCACACTGTAGCAAATTACAGTTTCACTTCAGTAAGCACAGTTGTAGGTAAGTGCCAGGGCTTAGGAAAGTAAGTGCCACAATTGTTTTGAGTAGAAAGGGCCTTTCCTACAGGGATGCAGGCAGCTCTTTTATCCAGCAACGGGCAGCCCCTCTATGGATTAAATACTCGTGCTTGTAAATGCAGGAGGAGGGACACAGCGGGCTCTTATTATAGCAGGAACAGAGATGGCAGGATGCAGCCCTTTGCTGTAAAGCCTATGAAAAGCATAGATGTTGAATTCAGTGGAGGCGTCTTTCATGTTTGCTGAATGTAAAAGGAATGATGGCATATTTTATTAACCAGCAGAGTGCACCTGGTGTGTAGGACCAAGCTCAGCAGGGAAATGGGCTTATGGCCGGCGCAGTCACAACATCCAGCTTTGATTATGGAACCATTTAAGGGACCACCAGGAAGTCAGGCTCTCCCCCGAGTCTGTCTTATGTGAGTAGGCATGATTTAGGCCCTCCTTCCACCTCTCCCTCCAGAATCTTCCTCATCAGCCAATTGAAGGACCTAAAATTAATACAGTTTTCACTGTTTCCCTTAAGGCTTTTAGCCCTGTTAAAATGCAAACAAGGTGTCTGGAATGCTGGCAAACAAATCTATTAAGATTCATTAGCATCTTGGTAGGTAAAAGCTTATCAACATGGCCAGAATTAGGGCACTGAGCGGGATGAGTTGGAAGTCAGGACAGATAACCTTTAATATGGGTGAGGGGAGACTAAAGTCTTGCCCAGAAGACAGCATGGAGGTCATGGGCACCACAGGGTACAGGGGCACAGAGGGGCTTAGGAATAGATCACACGAGTGACTACCATTTGTATAGTTTATCTGTGAGGGCAAGTGCTACTATTATCATCCCCGTTTTCCAGGTGAGAAAACTGAGCCCCAGAGATGTTAAGCCTGTTCATCATGTTTACCAAGCTGGTATGACAATTTCTACCGAAGATTCAAATATCTCTAAAAGCTCATGTATCTTAATTCATAATTTAGCCCAAGCATTTTTGGAATAATAGATTTTACTTAAAGCTATGTGGTTCAATTAACTGAAATTGTGACCCTTAGCAAATACCAAAGTTTTATGAAATTCTCTATAATACAGATTTTAGACTCAATTCAAAACTCTAAATTTATTTATTTCTACTACTATTACTTTTGATGTCATTCAGCTCATAAAGAAAAAAAATCTCCTTTGTTGGCCTCCAAATTTCAAATTCATTTGCTCTAGATCTAGACATTTAAAAATACATAGAATGAAATCAGCCCTTTTTTAAAAAATTATTTTTTGAGGGAAGTTGAGAGAGAGAGAGGAGGGAGGACCCAGAGCAGTCTCCATAGTTGTGATATGGTTTCATTCCACACAGGTGGATATGGGGCTGCGAGGGGTGAGAACTGAACTGGAGCCTCCCACATGGGAAATGAGAACCTTCACCGCTGAGCCATCTTGGCAGTTACCAGTTACACTGCAGTTCAGCATGTGGAGTTTGCATGGGCCAGGGCTGGGAATCGAACCACGGTCCTCCCGATTGTGAGGCAAGCAGTCAACCCCTGAGCTATCGTGGCTTCCTCTAATGCAGCCTTATAAATCATGTTTTAACAAAAATATTGCTATTTGAAAAAACTGGATATCTAGAAGAACATGATTTTTTTTTATTGAATTGAATAATATTTTCATCACAATTATAAGAAAAATTTATTGGGCACCAAAATATTAAGTACAGAGCATTGTCCCAGATTTTAGATGATTGCTTAATTTCACTTTTCACTTTTACTGAAAGCCAAGTTTAATTTGGAGCTATGGCTCAGGAAGGGGGGGCAGCTGTGACTGATTTATTTAAATACGTTAGAACATCTGAAAATTGCTTTTCTAATTCTCCAGGGAATTAAGAAATCCTTGTGGTTGTATACTATACTCTTTAGCAGTATTAGTTTCACCCTCAGACTTGGATAATTGCTATGGTTCCATAACTGTGTCTTTGCCAACAATAGCTACTTTTTCTTGCACACTACTAGATTAAGCCTCATAAAAAAATCATCTTTATGACATCATTCTCCTACTTATAACTCTCATTAGTTCTTTACTTTTTTCCCCAAATAAATTCTTGAGATGGCATGCAAGGCCTCCACCATCTGTGTACTATCTACCATTACATACACATCTCCTTTGGTTACTTTATGCAAATCTTCTGTGTCTGGCGCATTCTGCTCCCCAGGATGCTGCGCCCTCCATCTGCCACACCTTCTTCCCACCACCCCTGCCATTCCATCAACCTTGAATGGCTCAGCCTTTCTCTCCAGAGCTCTCCCACACACTCCCCACATCTTCTTTGAAATCTTTTCTGATCATCCTAGCTCCCTTTCTCTCTAAAATTCATGATTCGGCACTTAACACAGAACCATGAGAAGTTAGAACTGCCAGGGACATGAGTAGAGTCATTTGCTGTTATATGTCTTTATACAGCGCCTCTCGATCTTTATTACATGGAATTGTACTACACTAGGGATAAGAAGACCCGACTTTACCATTTTCTTCACAGATGACCTCAGGCAGCCACACGAGGTTTTGGAGACTCAGTCACCATGTCTATAAAATGGAGAAACTTGGCCTACTTACAAGTTTGTTTTGAACATCAAATGTGATAATATGTAAGAAAGTGATTCATAAATTCTAGAGTATAATGTGTTATTTTCTATGAGATGTCCTCGCACACAGCTCAGCCCTCCTAGTTCCCCTGCCTCACTAACTTGGTGCTACAGAACAACTGTAATAGGGTGGAACAGAAAAGGACTTTGAAAATACAACAGAGTCTCAGTTAACTGGCACCCATGGGGACTGGTAGATGCCAGATAAATGTAAGTGGATTCTCCACTAACTGGAACTCAAGCAACCAGCAAAATCTCAAGAAATGGGATTTTGCCAGTTGCTTGAGTTTCAGTCAACAGAGAGTCTACTGTGATGATGTTCCACAACTCAATGATGTATCTCTTTGTATTTAGGAGACTTAAGCAGATTGTTTATTTTATTCACTTCAAATGGTTTTTTGGGTTGTAGAAATTTCTGTCAACTCTTTCTGCCAAAGTGGAACTGGCAAGATTTCTAGGATCATCAGATTATTTTTTTAAGTTTATTAGAAAATGTAAGATCTAACACCTGTCTAACTACTACAACCACTTCTCTTACTACAAAATGCCAAAAAAAAAAAAAAGTAGACATAATAATTGTCTCCTTAATCTAAGGATGTTTTCAATTTGATTCTACTGCCATCATTCCTATTTTTTCAAGAAATGGATGCAACTACTTGGTAACTTAAAAAAAATTACAAAGCTCTTTCAATGTTGTCACCAGGTTAAAACATTTGAGAGAGATTTGTAAAAATAACCAACCTGGGGCTGAGATGTTGGGCCACTGTTTCCCACAAGCATTCCCTGGCATTGGTCAGGCCATGGCTTTGGCTCTGACTCCATTTCCCAAGGTGGACTGTTGTCGCTCACCCTCACCTGCCCTACAGAACACATGGTGGTGGGTCTCAGGTGGGGTTGGGGGGCAGCAAAGATACCCTGACAGGTCTCTGCAGCCTGGCTCTGGGGTCCTCAGCTTACAAATGTAGGTCTACTGTGTGGGTAGGTGGATGGCAGAGACCTCATGTGACTTGGAATAAGTCTCGATTTCTCAAGTGAAATAAAAATGAAATTACAGTGAGAGTTGTTACTGTGCTGTGTCTGAGTCACTTTAGAGGTATAACCTAAATTGTTAGCTATCTGTTTCCCATAGAAATTGTTCAACAAATCTTTTTTGGCAAAATAAATAAAGATTCATTTTTTATCTTTCAATGAGAATGTGATAACTTTTGGTTATTGGTGTTTACAGTTTCAAGCAAATTTGCTTACTTAGTTTCAATCACATACCTCAAATACAACTTTCTTCAGTGATAAGTGATCTGAACATCTAAATATCTGCCCTGGTCTGGAAGCCACTTACTGTTAATACTTTCTACGTTTACTTGCTGAGTGACTTCCTTAGACAGACTTAGAAAGATGATCTCTTTGATAGAGGCCCATTGGTCCTCAAAATATCTTCATCTTTTAGTGCTAAAACAACAATAATGATTTGCTTCACTTATATATTGCACACCGATGACATAAGCTTATTGCATATGTGCTCTGAAATAATGTCTGTTATTACTTGGATAACTACACATTAACTCCATTGGAAACGCTGGTAACTACACAATATGTTGTATTAATGCACCTGTGTTATCATCTGATTGCCATATCATTAATTCAAGTGACCTCTATAAATCTGTTTTCTACCATCACTTTCTTATTCTGAGCCTCTTCAAAACACTTTAAAGATTGTTAAGGCAATAATTAATTAATCTATTAAACTATGCAATTAAAACTACTTTTAAAAAGAGTATCTGAAGTGTAATCCTTTTGCATGTTTATTTTTCATCACTTCCCTTTTACTGGACATACATAAACAACTTTAGAGCTACCTTCTATAAATTAGAACTATTTTTACTTTGCAGAGAGTTGCAGCAAAGTTTTAACTTAATTTTTTTGAAAGCACGTCTTGTTCAAGAAGAACACAGAATCAAAGCTTAAAAAGATCTAAGTTCACCCTAAAAGATGTCAATCAAGTTTCATAACACCAGCACACTTTAAAAAGGAAAGTTCATGTTTGTGGCTAAAACTTGAGTTGACCCCCAGTCAAACTGAGTCTGGTTACACCGAACTTGACTTTTGTATAGTCAATATAGTCTTGACTATCCCCTCCTTACAGACCCTCATTCAACTGTAAAGAAATTCCAGCCCAAGAGTTGAAAACACTGTCAACATTTTCATAGTTAATGACAGGGCTACAAAACAGATTATAACAGCAGGAATGTGAAGCCAGTGCTTTTATTGGACTAACTAACAATATAAATAAAATGGTCCCTGACTGAGCTTCAGAGAATCACTGTCTCTTTATCAGGCCATAGAAAACAGATCCAGGAGGGCAATAAATACAGCACGTAACAGAGTGGAATTAAATGATTAGGCCTGAATTAACACCCTGTTTCTGAGCCTCACTTAGTATTCCATGGCCCCAGTGAAACACTGCAATTCACAAATGCTCAAGGCCCATTTAATTTTTATTTCAAGCTAGTTCAGAAGGGATTACCTCTAACCATTCTATTGTATGACTCAAATTAACAACACTGATCCTGTCTAGATAAACTGTTAGGAAATTAGACTGTGCTCTGAGAATCTCAGAGTCTATCCAGAATCCTGCCTCTAAGAAGTCACATTAATAAAAAGGGATGGAATCCCCTATCCCTGTGAAAGTTGCAAGGGTGCCCTTGATGGGAAAATAATGAATTAATTAAGCCAACTTTATTATTTTCCATGGTATTAACAATAGAACTCAGAAACTGTTAGTCTAAATTTTTTACTTTTTGAACTGTTGACTGTTGCATGACAAAGATCCTAAGTTCTAACTGCAAGATGGAATTGAATATCACATAATACATGGTAGCCCCATTATGCCACATGCTATGATAAGGTAACTGAGTCAACTTAAACCCTATTTTAGGGAGATTAATACTATTCTACACTTTTCTATTTATACAATGGTTCTAGAACAAGAAACCCAAGGATGATGTTAAAAGAAGACTTAAATATATCAGTGAAGTACTTAGAAATTTCAGATGAAATATGCAGCCAGATGTAAGTGTGACATAAAATCCATTTTGTATATCTGTGAATTGAAATGATGTACAGTATGAGATCAAGGTATATATATTTATAAGGCAAGGTCCTTTAGAGATGAGAGGTAAGGGAGTTTGCAGTTTTGAGCACTTACTAGATGCTTAGTGCTGGGCTGATCTGTCATGTACTCCTCACAGTGTTGTATAAAGTGGTCATGATCATTCCCATTTTACAAATAAGAAAATAGAAGCTCAAAGAGTAGTGTGATATCTGCCCAAATTCACACAGAAAGTGATAAGGCTTAGATTCAAATCCAGTTCTAGCTATTTCCAAAGCTAGAACTTTTCATCAATACTATGGTATCACCTCCTTAAGACTCTTAAACCCACTGGAGCTTTAACTTAGAACCTTCTAGATAACTAAAGAAGACAGTCATTATGTAGAAGAAAGATGAGACTGATTTAGTATAGTCTCAACGTTAGAGAAGGAAGGCTTTGGGCTCTGTATGAGAACACATTATATAAAGTCTCAGGACATCCAGACATTCAACCAGTAGAGAAGCTCTCCTCTAGGATGTAGATAGACCTGTCTTTCCAAGATGGTGTGAGAGTATGAGTGGAGTCCAGAATCTACTATATCATCTTCTGCAGGAGCACCATGAGCTATGAGCTCTGACTGGAATAGAGCAGGACTTTTCCACAGTCTCAAGTATAAGGGGACTGCTCATACCCAAGTTTCCCCTAATGGCTTAATGTAGTATATAGTTGTATACATGACAGTTAAGAAGGGACACCTATCATATCAAACCTTCTCCTTCTCCTGCTCAATACTTTTGGACAACAAAATTACTGTAATCCTCACTCAAATTTATGCTTGAGTGCCTTCATGAAATGCACACACACATAATTTTCTCATAAAGCAATCTCACTTAACTGGCCTGGGTGTTGAAGACTACTAGATTGTGGAGAAATTACAATAATGAATTTTTCTTTAAAAGGTGATCACTAGTAAGCTTACTGGTAATATATGCACTTCAGCTTAAGAGTATTGAGTTGTTGAATTATGATGGGGGATTCAATAGGCGGGAATGTGCATTATTTTATGTTTTATGCAATATCCTTATATATTATTAGTACCCAATAAATTAATTAAAATGCTTTTGACACTAAATTAATGTTACCTGATAATGATTGTATCTATTCCTTGATAAGTGATAAACTCCTTGAAATATTTTGTTTTAAGCAAATGTCTTTGTTTACAAAAAGGAAACATTAATATGATTTAAATGAGTTTAATTTGAGTTGTTAATTTTTTATTTCTTTGGCCAGTAGTTCTTAAGCAAAAGTCGAGATTATAATTGCTCATATGTGAGTCTCAGCTTTTGTGATTGTTCTTAACTATGTTTTTTAAGAGTAACAACAAGGTCCTTATATCTTCTGGCCTAGTCTTAGACACAGTATCCCAGGCTTCCCTTTGACCTTCACTTTTCAGTATTAAAGTGAAGTAAAATCTATCTTCACTGTGTCAGCAGAAGAGCCAGACTATGTCTTTGAACTTGAGTCCTTGTCTATTTGATTCCATAGCCAACAGTGATTTCAAATAGCTTATCTGCTAGATAGGACCAACCTGAGTATTTTCCCACCAATTTGCTTATTTAAGTTGTTTTTCCATTGTGAAAACATACCTTCAGTTTTAAAAATCCACATAAAAATGGATAAAACTAGAAACAAAAGAGGAGACTTCCAGAAGTTTTCATTTATAACTGGCTAGGGGCGGTGTGTCAGGAATTACAAGGAATGCTTCCTTTAAAATTGTGAAGTATCTTCATTTAGAAGTGAATGCCTAGCCATGGTCCAGAAAACAGTGTCACCATTTTTAAGTTATATGTCTTCTGTGTGACTTAGTTTCTTCATCTAATATGAAGACTATAATACCTTATGGGATTGTCATAGGTATTATTACGCATGGATAACAACCCTGCCCCTCTGACCTTATTTCAGGCTACGTAAACATGGGCCTCCCTCACAATTGATCACTAATCGAATAAAGTGTAAACCTACAATGCCGAACTATAAAGCCACTTCTAGAACCATACTGCCCAACCACCTTGGTCTCTTCAACTCCCATCTCTTATTCTACACCTTTTTATTTGTGTTTGACAACACATTTGTTTTTTACCTGGATATTGCAGGGGTAGAATTATACAGGAAATTGTTTTGCCAGATCCTCTACTTTTCTGATTAGACATTAGAGAAGCTATCTTCTCAGGCAAACACAGAAATACACAGCACCTCACACAAGTCTCAACTCCAAGTCCTTCTTTATTGCGTGGGACTTATTGTGATGTGACACCCTGCTATTCCCCTATGTACAGTATTTATTTACCTGTTTGTCGTCCATCTCCCTCCTCTGATAATGTCTGTTCCAGAAGAGAAGGAACAGGTTTCTCTTTTTCACCATGCCTCCCAGGCCTAGAATACTTCTTGGCAGATGGTAGAAGCCAAAGAAATTGTTAAATGACCAGATGACTTGCTACAAATAGAAGAGGTCACATTTGATATCACTGAAGCATTTATTAATGTCTGAATATTGTTTTTTTCTTTTCCAAATGAAGACTTAACATTTTTCTAATCTCTCATAATAAAAATTTCACCAGCTAGGTCTTTAACAATATTAATTTCTTACTCCTTCCACGATCAGACAAGATCAAGCATGTTCAGGGAGGTATGGCTGTAGACTAATTCCTTACTCCTATCATTGTATTTCTCAGGGACTAAGGCTGAGCCAAACATAACTGATGTTTTCAAAACATATATTTTAAATATAATTTTAAAATATACTCAATAGGGGAAGGCTCATAAAAGTCAGCTTCAGCCACAATCTGGACTTTGAGCTGCCAAGTGCCACGTAAATAAATCATCAAGTCATATTGGCATCCTGTGGACCAGAAGGAATGTCTTCCTTGGTGGATTTAAAGAGACATGTTTCTGAAAGAAACAGGAGAAAAATGAATGTTTAAATATGTACTCTCTTATTCTTTTGTCATTTAAACAGTTTTCTTGAAGTGCTAATTGTCCATTTTATCAAAGGCAGAACTTTTTCCCCCTCTTTCCTTGGAAACTACTTTGGTGTTGAAAGAATCTATTCTAATATCCACAACAAATGCCCCATGCCCACTTTGTAACTGTTGGTACACACGAAAGAAAAACACAACACGGCAGTCAGCAGAGCAGGTTATAAGAGCAGCGTGTGACCATGTATGTGTGGCACAGGTTCAGATAAGTTCGAGGTCAAGTTAGCAGCACAAAAGAAACCACCAGTGGTGGGTAGTTCGTGTGATGGGGGAATCTGAAGGGGCTGCTTGATGGACAGATTGTACATCAGTGGCCTATGGTGGGTGTCCAGGAAAAGCTCACCTATGCATCTCTCTTATTTTTCTCTTTGTATTTCTGACACACACACACACACACACACACACACACACACTGTGACCATCTGCTTCCTGGTCAAGTCTCCCTGGCTAATCCAATCCAGCCTGCTCAGCTGCTCAATGGCCTTTGGAAACTTGCCGGAATGAACAACAGAGAATAAAAATGATGTGATATATATTAATATATTTCCTGTGGATTCAGAAGCCAGGCCAGGAATTTGAATCCTTCTCCTGACCTCAAAAACAGCAAAAGCAAAAGCAAAAGCAGCTCCAACTTTCACTAAAAGCTCGTTTTCAAACCTGTTCATAAGAAGAGACTGTGTAATAGTCAATCAGCGTTGGTAGGGGCAAACATTGCAATATGTCTTGTCAGAATAATTGATTAAAATATGGTGCCATCGATATAAGAATGTACAAAACCCAATACCTCAAGATTTGATGTATGAGGTACCTGTGCAAACTCACGTTCAGACAGAACTATTGGGCAGGCCCATAGTACTTTCCATATTTGAACAAAGACATGCACACATAAATGTGCCTGTGCACGCGTGTGCACGCACACACACACACACACACACACACACACACACACAATCCCCTTCTTGACAACTTCTTTTTGTTGCCTTGTCTTACTCATAACTATTACCAAAAAATTTTAATTGTATATAGTTCCTTTTGTGCTTTGTTTTTACTAAAACCTGGGCCAATTTGGTTTTTACTATCCAAAAGAAATTTATCTGACTACTATCTGTATCTGTCTTAGTCAGTAGTTGATAGACGCTCCTTGGGTTATTAACCAGCTAGTTTCTTGAAGAAAAGAGGTCATCAACTTCTAACATTACTCAGGGTGTTAGGACATGCAGGTACCAGATCCTCTTATCCTGGTTTATCTTTAATTTAATCTACAGGTTTTTCAGCTCTGTAGGCTGGCTCCCACTTTTAGCACATTTTTATTTGTTGTTTTTTTTCTCCTTTGAACAACTCAATAACTAATATAATGGTGACAGAACTGACAAATTCTGCATTAATGGGTTTCCTTTCTGTATCTGGGCTCCAAGCTGCCAAAAGCTTAGAAATGACAAAATAGATTCCAGGCAGTTATAGGTTAAGGACCATTTGCATAAATTAGCAAATTTTGCAAATGAATTCATCTAGTGAGAAGTAGGACACGGGACACTGCATTTTAATAATTGACATTCCACATGAAATGCAATGTTCTTGAGGAGGAAATTGAGCTCCAGGTTGCTATTAGAACCAGTGGAGCAGCACGAGTGGAAAAAAATGCCATCCCCCATTATGTGAGTTACTGCTCCTGCATAACAACTACCCACATTCTGAGGGACTTCTTTTAATAAAAGTACTAGTGCACACTCACCGAGAGGGAGAGTCCAAAGGAAACTACTCATCGGCGGTATTGAACAGGAAATGAAAATAAGGAGTTCTGCAGGATGTGGACTTAACATGCAGCCAATAACTCTACATTTTCTTTCTAGATGAATCTTTCATTTTTCATTTGATTTGGCAGCAGGTCCCCTCACCTACTTCCTTTTCAATTTTTATGAAACACTTAGGAGATTATTTAAAATATACAGAGTGTGAGTAAAAAAAATTTAATCATCCAATTTGGAGGTTGCCTCTGATAATGTTGGTTCAATTACAAGTAAAGATAAGTGGGCCATTTTTCTGCCTCCTCCTGGCATAATTTGTTTAAAAACGTGCCACATTGCTAATATTGGTGAGGATGCCAAATTAATACCTTTCCTAAGGTGTTAGCCAGTCAGTCAATGTCAGGGTATCCAGAATGTTGGAAGTCCAGACTGTTCACACAGGCAGACCAAGAGCTGGAAACAAGTCCACCCATAATGGTGTTTCCTGGCATAATTTATAATTAACATAAAATGAATGAATTAAATCACTCACTCGATAGACTTTTTTCCAAGTTCATGTAGAGTAAGTGTGTCATATCAATTAATTCTCAATGAACTGCAGCAGCCAATAAAATCTCTCCCAGACACTGGTAATAATCCAAGATATTGATGGAAGAGGTATCATCATTAATATGAGTACAAGCCTCAGATCACGTATGGGGGGACAGGCAGATGCGGTTCCTTCCTTGGGCAGGGAACATGATTGTGGCCAGCTGCCTGTTTGCAAGTTCCTAAGCTTTCTGTCTGCTCTCACTTTTCAGACGGATAGCCTTTTAATTTTACCTACATAAATATGAACAAATTAAACAGATTCAAATAGGAAGGATGGATTATATTGCCCATGTAATTGAGACATTTTCAATGACTTCTACATGTTCATAACCCCAAATAATTGATATATAAAAATATTAATACAACTAGATCTTTGGTCTGTAGAATTCAAACAGGCATCTTAACTGATATTTTGGAGGAGTCTTCTTCTTCTTTTTTTTTTTTTTAACTGAATGAAACAGTTGATTTTGATACTTTGTAGACAAAACCCCAAAGCCCAGCATTTCTTTGTTGATAATACATGATTATGCGATTACACAACAACGGAACCAATGGGCCATTTGATTTGTCACTTTTGTACATTATGTGATACTTCCCTAATTCACCTAGCTTTGCCTCAACAATAACACCTGTTAACCAGAAATGTTTATCATTTTATACACATTTTTCTTTTACTGAAAGAATACTAGTTGGTCTTGGGGTTAAATACGTTTGCTCATCTGACAGGACAATCCTTTGTCTATGTCTTCATCTGCATACTTATGCCAGTATCCAAGGAAGAAATCCTGATGAGCCTGTGGGTATGTGTACTGAGCTGCCGTGGCTCTTCTCCCATAAAGGGTGTGTGCAGACTTTGCTTATTTATAGACCAATGAAGAGAAAGTTTTCCATCGTTCTCTTCAGCAGGCTGAGGATAAATAGCTCTTTCATTTCTAACACTTAATGTTCACAGACACAAAAAAAACAACTGCTCTGAATATTAAGCCAACATTTGTATTTTTTTTCCTATGAAGGGGAGAAATCCTTGACTATGAAACAATAGACGGTCCAGATATAACCTTTTCTGTTTTAGAACTGTTTTATTGCAACCTGTTTTCCTTAACAAAGGGGCACTTTAGGCTTAATTTGGTTACTGGGTGAAGCATTCTCCTGTGCTTCAATAGTTTTCTCAGTGACCTGAGCGTAGGGCTCCGTGAAATGACATCCTATTCCTGTGGACAGTGGTTGCATAGATAGCACTGACTGTCCTCTGACGGGGCGGTGACTCCTGGGTCGTGCTGCTCTTCACGAGTGTGTGTACAGCAAACGCTTTCTGTGTTTCACATTCTAGAGCAAAGAACTGCATAAATTATCCCTAATATTTGATTCTGTGATGAAGTAGCCATCTGGTCTGATAGTACAGTGACAATGATATAGGAGTGAACACTCTATCCTTGGTCTACTGCACAGAAAAGGACACTAGGACATATTTTAAAATGTCAGATCCATCAGAACCATATTCAGGAAAGTTTGCATCTATGAAAATAGATAGTATTGAAGATACATCATGATGCAAACCTAATCACGGCTGCCAGAAAGCTGAATTAAATTAAGAGTAAAACTGAATGTTTCCAATTAAAAACATGTTATTTCTTTTCCTGCTGGTTTCCATGTCTGTGAAAGGATGCTTTATTATACTTCTTTCAGGGAGATGTTTTATTATACTTCTTTCTGTCATGAGGGCCGTTGGCCTACCTGTTCCTCTCCTTTGACACATGTACGTGGAACTCTTAGGCTGTAAGTGTGTGATGGGTTTCACTATTTGCAGTCAGTTATTAGTAAAAATTGTGTTCACCACTAAATTTGTGTTCATCACCAGATAAGGAATATGTATCACTGGTGTGGGGGCTGTTGAGAAATCATAAGTATATTAGCGAAATGTATATTTATGGAATAGTAAGACGTTTATTTTTCTAATGGCCTCCTGTTTAATTATCACCGATTTATTCATTCAACAAACATTGATCGAGTACTTGTATTGTATTAAGCACTGAATTAATTGTCTCATTGAAGTTTGGGGTAGAGAATGATTACCTATTTTGAGAGTCCTAAAGTAGTTGACTTCAGTAGGAATGATTTGCAATCGCACA
This sequence comes from Craseonycteris thonglongyai, assembly GCA_004027555.1. Classification (NCBI taxonomy): domain Eukaryota; kingdom Metazoa; phylum Chordata; class Mammalia; order Chiroptera; family Craseonycteridae; genus Craseonycteris; species Craseonycteris thonglongyai. Next base: position 57,210 of record PVKE010005611.1, read on the forward strand.
GTGATTGCCTATGAATGCCCAGAGGCAGTGCCCTTATCATTGCTATGGGAAGCCAGTTTGATGCCTACCAAGGCTGCAAGATCTTGGGTAGAGACAGAAGAGAAGCTGGCTGGTGCTAGGTAGACCTGCTCATTGGCTGCATATTGTGGGTGCTAAAGCCAGCTTGTAGATACTGGTGTAGACACAGAGTTCAGAGGATCTAGGAAACTCTGCTATGATGCCAGCAATCAGAACCAGAGGTCTAACCCAAAGCACAGAACACTGCACCAAGATCTGAGTAATAATGAGCACCTTCAAAGCTTAGTAGAGGAACTGAACAAAAATTGAGCTTTTATATCTTAATTTCTAATGGATACATGACACTATCAGAATATCTCAGCATTCTTTCTATGTGGGACCCAGATATTGGGAAATAGTTATTACTTATCTTTCTGAAGGAATACAAAATTCACATATTTAAAGAATGATTATCGAATATCTGTTCTATGTCACAATTAGCTCAAATTCATCATGTACAGAACTGTCTTGTTGTCTTCTCTATATTCAATCTGTTTCTACTCTCTCCCAGTGAATATGGCCTCATCGTCTCTCGTTTCCCCAGCCTAAAACTTGGAAGTCATTGTGATTCATTTACAACTCTCCCACCCCATCATCAATAGCTCTCCAAAGCCTGCAGAGCCTACCACAAACTATTTTCTCTCTCTCCTCATGACTGCTATAATTCCCCAGATCATCAACAGACTACAGTAGCTTCTCAGCTGATCATTCAAAGATGACAGTCTATTCATGTATTTTCCTAATATGAATCTCACAATGACTAAGTTGACTCTGGAAGCTTATCTATGATTTGGCCACTGTTCATTTCCCTTCAGTAGAAATGATTTGCAACCACACTCTTCCAGGTGTATCAAACATTACAGCCATACCCAGCAACTTGCACGCTGCCCTTGTCTCCCAGAGTGTTTCCTTCCATTGGGCTTTCATCACTT
>PVKE010005612.1:0-23866 GCA_004027555.1 Craseonycteris thonglongyai
CGCCCTCTCCTCTGCACCGCACACCGAGCGCTGCTGGGTGAGGGGACGGTGCTCCTGTGTCTGCTGGCACGAAGCCTCTTTTGTGGCCACTGGTGTTGAGTCTTTAAGGGAAAAATGGGCCAGGAAAACTTGTGGTTAACACGTTAAGCGCCATGTCAGTCACTGGTGACTGACACTGAACTTTCCGTTTGGACCGCATCAGTCACCGGTGACTGACAGTTTTACCGACAATATAAAATTTAAAGATTTATTTTTATTGTTTTTGACAGAAAGAGAGATACGGAGACAGAGACAGAGAGAAGGGGGAGGGCCCAGAACAGTCTCCATAGTTGCACATCATTGGTTTTTCCACATAGTTTCATTCCACAGGTGGGCGGGGCTGCACAGGGCAGGGACTGGGCCGGGGTCTCACCCCGGTGAGAACTGAACTGGGGGAGCTCCCAGTTCAGCACGTGGGTCCTCACGGGCCGGGGCCGGGATTCGATCCTCGGTCCCTGGGGCTGCAAAGTGAGCGCTTAACCCACTGAGCCCTCCTGGCTTCCCCCGATATAAAATTAAAAAAATTACATTCTAGTAATAAATTTTAAATAATTTCAAGATGATATCACGAATACAAAAATAAAAAAACAATAGTAAAAAAAAATTTAATGAGTTTTACTGAAACACGGTAAACGTAAAAATGGTCGATCGCCTCTGGGATCATGCCATTCTTCAATATTCTCATCCTCTTGGTCTGCTGATGAAAAAATAACAACTCTACACCGTTTTTTAGGAACAACAGTTTCACTAGAATCACCTTCACGCGCCTCTTCTACTGACATTTTCACGTTCACGGGTAAAGAAAAATCTTTTTCTGCACTGGAACAAGAATCGCAGACAACTGACTGAATACAAAGCATTTCTAAAATAATACATTGTACAAATTGCGGTGAATGATAAACATTCACACAGTAAATATATTCTATATGTGAGCATTCAGCCTTATCGCCACCTGAACAGATCTCCGGTCGCCAGCATTTCGGTGAAATCTGATAGAACCGGCCCGGCGGTCAGCACGACAAAGCCGCCTGGGCGCCTAACGTGTTAAGCACATACACCTGTTAGTGGAGCTGCCTTTTGCACGTACATCGAGGCACGACGACCACTTCATTTCGCGTGACTCAGCCTTGCCCGACCTCTTGGGACGAGGGTGGGCTAAGAACTGGGGCCAGGCTCGCTCTGGGCCTCCGTCTTCTCCCCTGTGACATGGGCAGGATGAGCGGGTCTCTGAGGCAGTTCTGGGGCCCTCGCTTCCAGGTCCAGTGAGAGATCCGGGTTCAGCGCTGATGCCCAGCAGTGGGCTGGTGGTCTGGAGGGCTTCCGGGAGGAGGAATGCCTGTGGGCCGGGCAACATTTGGGGAGGTGGGCTTTCCAGGCGGGAGACAGAGGAGCAGAGAGGAGGGAGCAAGCCAGCTTGGCCCCACGGGCGGTGTGGGGACTGCAGAAGTTTCTGGGGGAGCTTCCAGGACCCTAAGCTTCCTTCTGGGAGCCGGCTGCGAAGACCTGGCACCTGAGTGCTGCCCTGGGGCCGGCCTGGCTGTGGGCGGCCTTGGGAGTGGCCTAGAGGCGTCTGTGGGAGCCGTTTGTCCCCAGAGGTAGAGCAGATGGCTCCCCCTGAGGGTCCGGGGCCAGACGCTGGCTCAATGGCAGCTCATAATTGACTAATGGAGGGGAAGCAGCCCCCCGCAGCACCCCCAGAGATGCCCTGTCTGAGGGTGGCTGCCCACCCGACCAGCCCTGGGAGCCTCGCCCGCGGTCTGACCGGCCAGGGACCCGGCGGTCCTCTCCCCGAGGGATGGCCCCTCATGCCTCTCTGCTTGAGTGGACCGTGGCCGTGGGTTCCTCCACACATGGGCCACTCCAGCTGCACGGAACCCCTCCTTGGAGGACGGTTCCCCAAATTTCCAGAGGGCCCCACGCCCTGCAGGGGCAGGCACTGGGCTGGGGAGGGCCGGGCGGGGTGGATGCAGGAACGGGTGGCTTTGACTCCGATCCTCCGGCCTTGGTCCCCACTGGCTGTGACCGGTGGCTGTGACGGGTGTGGCTGCTCCAAGACCTTCCTGTGCTGGGTCCGGGCCAGTCCCTGCGGAAGGTGGGGGGGACCCCCACGCAGTCTGCTCGGGGGCAGCCGGGACCTCCTCACCCAGCCTGCCGCTCAGGGCATTCATGTTCGCTCCGTGACTCGTGTAATTGCCAGGCTGCCCCCTCCCCGCCCCCCACAAAGGCGCCTCTGTCTCCCGGAGTGGCTGTACCCTCCAGACCTGCTCCCTGCTCAGCGGGGCCGCGGGCCCCTCCCAGGGCTGCTGACTTCAGCGACATCGGGAGGCAGGCCCCCTGCACACGGGGGTCTGTGAGCTCACCCCATCTGCCCCCGTGCCACATGGCTGGGCTAGTGCCCCCTGCCCACTTGGGCCTGTGGTCCAGGCAGGACTGAGACTTGGGTTCCAAGAACAAGGCTTCCATCTCCCAGGGCTGTGGGTTCGAGGCTCCGCCCCACCTCCTGGGTGGTCTCCTGAAAGGGCCCTCTGACTCCACCCCCAATGCCACCTCCAGGAAGCCCTCCAGGCTGTTTATGTGAAAGGCACTTCCCTGGACTATAGGGGCAGACCCTGGAGCGGGCGTGGGGTGGGCTGGAAGCTTGTCCGGTTTTACTCCTGGGGCACTGATCCCCAGCAGCCCCCGAGATGCTGGCTCAGCCGTGGGCTCTGTGTTGGCGGGCAGGCAGCCCGAGGTGTGTGAAACGAAACCGTGTTGGGGTCGTGGGAGCCGCTCTCCAGCCCCCTGTGCACCCCTGTCCTGCTCCCGCTGTAGGGGTGGCCTTCATAGGACCCCTTGGGGTGTCAGCCTTGCTGCCAAGGCCCCTACCAAGTCAGACCCTCTTCTCACCCTGGAACCTGCCTCACCCACGGGGCCCTGGGTGGCTGGTGCCCACCGGTCCCCCCGCCCCGGCAGCAGGCGCGTTCATGACTAAATGCAGCCAGTGCAGAGCTGGGGCTTCCCGGAGATTTCCTGCCGGGGGCAACGCTGCACTCAGAAGCCTGCTGCCTCCCCGAGGCGGGGCCCCTCCCGGCCACGTCCCTGCCCCCCTGTGCCCACCGCACTCCCGGCTCTGGCCGCCAGGAACCGTAGCTGGGAACAAATGCCAGGAACGTGCTGATGGTCCGTTCTCAGGATCCCTGGGGCTGTGCTTGTCTCCCCTCCCAGCAGGATAATTAATGACGGGTCTGTGAGTGAGGGGGCTGGCTGGATCTGCGCCCCGGAATCTGCTCCCGGGTCCTGCCGGCTCCAGGCATTCCAGAGCAGGGCCGGCCCTTGGTGCCCGGGTCGAGGTGGGCCTGGGCAGCGTCACGGAGCCAGGCCCGCTGATAACAGGGCCATTACCCGCCAGGGAGGGGGTGGTGCCCGTGGGAGGCTGCTGCCTGGTCAGCCTCCCAGACCAGCGCCTGCTCCGCCAGGAACAGGGGTAGTGGGGGGGCCCCTGATTGGGGTCAGGGCACAAAGAGCCTCAGATGAGCCTTTCTGGGTGGGGCCCCCCAACACCAGCCCTGGGGTCAGCGGTCTCAGAAGGGGGGGCACATCCCACAAGCCCTGGAGCTGCGTCCTGCTGGGTCGTGGCTGGAACAGAGGCCGGGCCCCAGCAGGATGGGAGCCGGGCGCCCTCACGTCCCTGCATGACTGTGCTCTGCCCGTGGACGGGACCACCCTGCCGGGACCCCTGACCCTCCTGAGGACTGCAGCGCGTGTGGCCTGGGCAGCCCTGGGGCAGAGACCCTGGGCTGTGCTGTAGCCTCCACGTCACCAGGCAATTCGGGAGATTCTGGGGACGGCAGGGCCCCCCGGGGGCTGAGCCCTGGCTCCCACGCAAGGCAGGTGCAGCCGCGTGTCCCAGACGTTCCCCTCGGCGCCCAGCTGTCCCGGGAGGTGGGCAGCTCCCCCAGGAGCCCCGTGGCCTGTCTGTCCTTCCAGAGCTGCCCCGGGGCGCCGTGGGGCTCACAGACCCCGCCTGGAAGGGGCTCCTGCCACAGCCCGGCCACCCGCCCCCGGGGGCCTGCGCGGCCAGGACGGGGCACCCGCGCCCTCTGGTGGCGCCTGGAGGCCAGAGCAGGTGCAGGGGGCTGCCTGGGAGTTAAGTTCCACGGGTCCGACCCAGAGACAGGGTGCCTGGCAGGCTCTCTGCATCTCACCGTCTGCGCCCGGCGCCGGCTCTGGTGACACTCGGTGTCACATCTGACAGCTGCCGAGGCCTGAGGGACACAGGTGGGAAAAGAACGAGACCCCAACTCGGGGTCTTAGGACAAGAGTGGGGAAGGGGCAGCCTGGATAAGCCCTGCGTTTGTTCACTGACTCATTCGTTCACTGGGGAATGCGCGAGGTGTGTCACCGTGTCACCGAGGGTCCGGTAGGGCAGGGCCAGGGGCTGGCTGTCTGTTGGCACACGCGCGTGGCATGCTCACTCCGGCAGCGCTGCTGGGAGCTTTAGGTCAGGTTGGGGGCCCCTGTGCCTTAGGACACTCTCAAGGTGCCACGGCCGACAGTCCAGGAGCCGCGGAGGCCACGCTGGGGCCGGGGAGGGGTCAGGCCAGGGCACAGAGACCCAGCCTGCACCCTCGGGGAGGAGGCTGACCGGGTGCCGGCCGCCCAGGAAGGCGGGTGAGGGAGGCAGGCAGCTCCGGGCTCTGGATACTGGATGGCGGCTCACTCCTAAAACTGGGTGGACAGGGCAGGAGCTGGGCAGTGGGGGCGTGTGACTTCTGTTCGGCCCCCTGTGACAGGCAGGCAGGCAGGTGCCCTCTGGCCGCAGGATTTGGCCCAGTGCCCGGCTCTGGCGTCTCGGGGCAGCTGGGCATGGCCTCAGCCTTTCCTTCCCAGGTGCGTAAATGCCACAGGGCCTGAGCCTCCAAACTCGGGGTGACCGTAACCGACTCCCTCTGGTCTCAGTGTTTCCACCTGTAGAATGGGGGCCCGACTCACTGGCCTTCTTGGGCCTCTTGGATTCAAATCCTCAAGCATCTGCCTTGTTGCTTCTCCTAGGGACTGTCTGGGGAGCGGGAGGGGGGCTCTTTGCAGAAAGCAGAGAACTTACGCCGGAATCCAGATCCTAAACAAATAGCCATCATCATTTCACTTTCCTTTTCTCGGCCAACATTCTTTCAACAAGTATTTGTCGGCCTTTGCCGTGTGCAGCACAGATGGGGGCCAGCCGGCCGTGGCCGCTGAGCACACCCCGCCTGATCGCAGGGGTCTGCGGTTCCGGGGAGGCAGGCATCCCACCTCACAGGTGTGGAGTGGGTCCTGCAGGGGGCCGCGCGACCTGGGTCTCACCGGGTCTGCGCTGGGACAGCTCCCTGGGGGTGACTCTGTGCTCTGTACTCACTGAAATCTGCTTGTCTGTCTGTGGAGCCCGTAGTCCTGGGCCCGAATGGACCTGCCCTTGTGGCTTTAGGTGGTTAGAGAGAGATGAGGCATGGATGGGGGCTTGGCAGGAGGGACAGGCCACCTAGGAAGGTGCAGGTGAGGTGTGCACACCTGGGGTCACCACCCACAATGCAGGGGCCCTGAAGGAGCTTGCGTCCAGGGTGGGGCTGGGGGCTGAGCTGAGCAGAGGCTTCTGGGAATTGACCCTAGTGTGGGCTCTGGTCCGAGAGAGGGGTATTGGTGACAGCCAGGCCAGGGAGGGCAGGAGTCCTGGGGGACCAGGATGCGTCTGTGGAGAGAGCTTTCAGCCATGTCCTGGGAGCTCATGGGCAGAAAAGCCACCAGCCCAGGAGTCCTGGGAGCGGCAGCTTGTCGTCTTCTGCCCACTCAGGCGCCAGTCCCGGGAGGCTCATGCTCCAGTCAGGGCGGGTCTGGCCTGGAAGGTCAGGTGCTCAGCCGGCCAGAGGTGCAGTTGTGTTTGGCCTTAGGGTTTCACACCAGGGAAGCGTGAGGGGAGCTTGGCATTGAACAAGGTGTTGGAGCCTAGTTGAGTGCTGTCTCCCTAGGGCACAGACAGATACACACACGAACACACACTCATGCACGCACATGCATATATACATGGTGCACATGCACATGCAGATACACATGTACACTCATGAATACACACTCATACACACTTGCATATGCACTCATGCATGCACACATACTCATGTACACACATACACTTGTACGCACACAGTGCATATGCACACATGCGCACTCACACAAAGTGCGCGCACATAGAGAGACACATGCATGCACACCCATGTGCACATACAGTGCACAAACATGCATGCAGACACACTTGTGGTCACACACATGAGCATACACACATGCATGTGCACTCATGCATATGCACATGCACATGTATGCACCCACACATTCATGTACACAGTGCATGTGCGTGTGCACCCATGCATGCACACACACATGCACATGCGCAAAGGGGATGGGCTGCATGCGCAAGGCTCAGCCCACACCAGGCCTTCCTACGCTTCCCCCCCGCATGGGGGACTCAGAAGTGGGGTGCTGGCTCCTGGCTGTAGCCCCTCTGTCAAGCCTGAGGACTGAAACTTCCCAGGAACTTGGCCTTGGAGGGGGAGTGGAGACCTGGACATTTTTGGAACCAAGGAATGTTCTTGGCTCCTTTCTGAGCCTTTTACATTTTGTCTTGTTTTCTGGGAAACAACTGGAAAAAAAAAAAAGCCCCGTTCCTACATTTTTGGAGGCTGATTTATATAAACAGACTGAACCCGATAACTCTCCGAGTAAACAGAAACTTCGTCCGAAGTCAGGAAGGCGCTTCAGCCTGGGGCGTGGCCGGGACACACGGGCCAGGTCGTCTCTCCCATCCTCTCCTCCCGCTGCCGCCTCATTTCTGCAGGAGGCACAGTCCCGGGGTCGCAGACATGATGTAGGGTGGAACGGTGTGTGTTCATGGGACGCGGCTCCCACAGGCTGGTGGCCTCGGACAAGCCCCCAGGTCTCCATCTCTAAGTGGGCAGTGGGTCACCTGGTGGCGGTCAGGAGTCTGTGTGAAGGACCTCTGTGTCCTAGGTGCTGACGGCTGTCACCACCACGTGGCACTGGGGGCACAGGTCCTAGGTTGGCGGCAGAAGGCAATGGAGTCTTCTGGTTTTTCCCCTGGGCGGTTCGACTCCCTTAAACACCTTTGATGACAACTTCCTGACTACCGCCTGCCTGGGTCCTGCTTGGGAACCTTCAGGTCCCCTGGGGTCCCACCTTGCCTGAACTTCCCGTGATGCCTGGCCCCCCTTTAGCCCTAGCCTTGGCAGGGCGGGGGGCCAGGCCCTGAGCTCTGTTCCTTGTGGGCCGGAAGCAGCGGCAGCCCCTGCCCATGCGGGCATGCCTGACCCACCCCCTCTTCTGTGGGCTTCTTCAGCGGGGTCCTTTCTTTCCTGGCCCCCCACCCCACCCCCCACCTGCCAGAGTCAAGGGTGGGTCCTGCAGGTGCTTCCGGAAACCTGGCAGCTCTGCTTGGAAACTGGGCTTTGGTCAATCCCGATGAGCGCCTCCCGCCGGGTCGTGATGAACGCGGACCCCAAGTAGGAAGCTGGCGGGAGAGGAGGCGTGGGCGATGGGAGAAGGGGGTAACAGGAGCCCCGGGACTTGCGGCTCAATTTTTCCATAAACCCAAAACTGCCCAAGAGATGCCATCTACTAATTCCAAGCAAAACACCATGAAACGTCAGCCTCGGGGCCGGGCCTGGCCGGGCGCCGTTCTGGGGGCGCCGTCCCGCTCCCCGGCTCGGGGCGGCCTCCTCGCTTTCCCGCTGCTTAGTGGGTGTTTAGACGCCCTTCTCCCTGGTCTCCTGAGCTCCCGTCCCCCACAGCCCCGGCCGCGCTGCGCGTGTTTGGAAGTTGATGTGCAGACGGCCGAGCATCAAGGTTCCCAGCATTGCTCGTGCAGAGCCTCCGAGCATGTGGCCCGAGGATCACCTTCTGTTTCCAGCCGGTGACTTCACCACGAGGAGTAACTCGCGGTGGCCGTCTTAGAGTGACTCTCAGAGGGCGCTTTGGTCAGGGGCCGAGACCCCCGGCCGCTCCGGGCACCGGGCTGCACAGAATGACCTCACGGTGCGAGACACAGAGAGGACTTCGGAGGTGCCGCGTTTTAGAAGGAAACGGGAAAAGGGGTCGGAAGAGTCACGTAGATTCACGAGCAAGCAAATGCCAGAGCAGAGGCGTGGAGAGGAGAGGGGCGGACGCGGAGGAAGGGAAGCAGCAGGGCTCGCAGGTCCCAGAGCCGCCAGCAGGGGGTGACGTTGGCCCAGCACAGCTCGGTGGTGCGGCTGGCAGGAAAAGTGTGTCCATGAGACAGCGCCAGGGTCCAAATGAGGGAGCCCCGTGAATCCGGAACTTTCTAGAGTTGGTGTCCCTCCTGTGTGGGGGTCCTTGGGGCTCATGGCTGGTCTCCAGGGCTCTCAGCGCAGGGCCAGGCGCTGAAATCTGCGGGGGCAGCACCCCGGTGGAGCTGCTTCCACCCCGGGAACGCTTGTTGCAGGGGGCACCCCATTGCACCTGCTCGCTCCGTCCCCCGAACGCCCATGTCTGGCTGTGCTTTCCCCACCAGTGGGCGCGTGCAGAGGTGGGGTGGGGGCTGAGGGGTTGCACTGGGGTGTGGCTGGCTGCTGGGCACAAGGACCCTCGGAGCTGCAGGAGAGGGGGAACCCCGCATGCCAGGGGGGCCAGAGCCTGGCAGCCCCCCAAATCCCCCGGGCAGGGGTAAGTGGCTGCGGTAGCAGCAGCATGACATCTCCTCTGAAGAAGTGGGAGCTTTTCCCAGCGTCCCAGGTGGCCTGTGCCTAACAGCTGATTCGTTTTCCTTTCACGGCCATGACGCATCGCCGCTGCAACACAGCGCACGTGTTCGGTCCCCGCCCTGGGGGACACGCGTCCGACGCGAGTCTGCCTGTGCTGCAGGCGTCTTCCCTCTTCCAGGGCCCAGGGCCACCGCAACCCTCGGCTCGCGGCCCCTTCCTGGTGTTCAGAGCCGGCCGGGTGCCATCTCTGACCCGCTCCCCACGCGTTACTGCTTCTTTTTCTGGGCTCCAACGCCCTCCCGCCTCCGCGTCCCCCGTCCCCACGTGAGGCCCCGTGATTACACTGGCTTCTCTCCTAGTCGTCAGGTCAGTTGATCTGCAACCTGAATCCCACTTGGCTGTGACATAGTCACAAGGTTCCCGGGATTAGGACGTGGACGTATCTCAGGGCCATTAATCAGCCCGCCGCCGGGACTCAAATGGGACAGCAGAACAAAAGGTTTCAGCCTCGCTGCCCCAGCCCAGCAGCCTGCGGAGAGGGACGGGCCCCCCGCTGCGGGTGGCTGGGGGTCCCACTGGGAGGCTGGCGCATGAGCCTGGCTCGGCGGCACCTCTTCCTTGGGGGGCGTCCGCCCACCCCTGCTTGCTCCAGCTCTGGGAGGAGGTAACGGCGTGAATCTGTAACAGTTCCATCCGGCAAACAGTGTAGGGCCTGCTGGTTACCGTGGCAACCTCATAAAACGTGTGTGATGTTTTTGACCCCAAGGTGCTCATGGGGGTCTCTTTGGACCAAAGTCGAGAAGTTCAGTCCGGAAACTGGCCCACTGGCTTCACGTGGCGCTCTGGGTTATAACCGCCAGTCACCCAGCGCCACTCCTGGTCCTGGGGACGCCTGGTGGCTCGGGGGGCCGAGCGTGGGCCCACGATGGCTCCTCAGTGCTGTCAAAACCACGCAGTGCCCTGCAGGGAGTATGGGGGTGCAGGGAGCATGGGGGGCACTGTTGCACCCTGTGGGGTCTCAGCAGCCAGGGACCGTGGTTGGGGTCTGGCCTCCGGTTCTGAGGGCCTGTGCCCGGCTGCGCCCTGAGCTATGCTGCTTGGGGTTTTGTTTTTGACCCAAATGGAATTAAAACCCACGCTCAGTGCTCTCCGAGGGGGCCCCTCGGGTTCCCTAGCACATGGACTCTTGTCCCCAGAGGGGTTTGGCCACGGGCCTTATTTACCCGGCAGCCGAGGGGCTGAGCAGCTAGGACCCGTGCCCGTGGGGCCTGGGCAGAGCGGGGGGATGTTGGGGGGCCTCCTTGGGCCCAGCAATCCTGGTGGGACGTGCCGGAGGTGGGAGGCACACACGCGGGGACCCCGCTTCGGGCCTGGCCACCGGGTGGGTGCGACGAGCCACAGCCTAGGAGGGCTGGCCCCAGAGTGGGACCTGTATCCCCTGGAGCTGGGAACGGGGTGCGGCCCCACCCACGTCTGGCGTCAGTCAGCCCGGGGACCCTGACTGTCCGGCCCCCAGAACTGTGAGCAGACGCACCTCCGTGGTTTATGCCCCGGGTCTGTGGTGCTTTGTTACAGCAGCCAGGGCACCTGGTACCGCCCCTCTGGCTGTGGTTGGGACACCCCGGGGCCCCTGGCCTGACTCCAGGTGCATTTCCTGCTCCCCAGGGTCAAAGCCAAGGCCCCCTCTGCAGCTCTGCCCCCGACCCGGCTGGGAGCCCAGGGACCGTGACCTCATCTGGCCTGACCCCCCCGCCCCCACGTCCTCAGCCCGCCGGGTCCTCCTGAGACCCCTCCCTTCCCGGGACTCTCACACGCTGAGGCACGTCTCTCGTCTTTCTTTGTGCACCCCTGGGGCGTCTGCACCCCAGGACTGGCTTGAAGCTCTCACAAGGGCCTCTTCCTGCCTGTTGGGGCCGGAACCGCGGCCCCGGGCACGCAGGGGGTGCTCGGGAAGGGGGGTGACTGGGGTGGGGCTGGCAGGCTCCAGGCAGGCCCCAGCCCGTTCCGGCCGGGATGCTGAGCAGGCACGTCGTGGGGAGCAGAGCAGGCTCTCCGGGGAGGGGATCCCCCTTGTCCCGCTGCCCCAGGCGAAGGCGAGGCCGTTGGGCTCTGGGGGGGAACATTCTTGGAGAGACGGACGCGCGCACTCTGCCCGGGGAGGGGGCTCCCCGCCTTGGGCTCGGCTGCCCTGCTGGTCGAGGGGCTGCTCCACACCCCTCTTCCCGGTCACTGGACCCTCAGTCCTGCATCGGGGTACAGCGCGATACGGGGCTGCACCCCTTCCGGGGAGGTCCCTTTCCAGACCCTTCAGAGCTCAGGGCCCGTTGTGAGGCCCCAACATGAGCCGCCCCCACCTCCCTAGGCTCCTCCGAGTCCGGAGCCCGGAGTCCCTTCCCCTCAGCCCCCCGCCCCCCCATCTCGTCCTGCAGACTCCCAGGGGACTCAGGGCCCATGGGCTGTGCCCCGTCCAGCAGCCTGGGCCCTGCTGTGGGTTCTGGGGTCACCAGGTCACCAGAGAAGCCTGGGGTGCCCGGGCTGGGGGCAGGACAGTCACCCGGCGGTGGGCCCCACACTCTGGGGCCCTGGGAGTTGGGGCCCAGGAGGAAGAGGCTGGAAGGACCTGGCTCCGGGGACCCTCACAGTTGGAACGAGGCCTGTGGCCCTTGTGGGGGGGATGGGGGGCGTATTATCTCACTGCTCCTGCTGTCCTTCCACCAGGGTCTCTGTCCCCCTGGCCGCAGGGGCAGCTGAGTCGAGGGCGGGAGGCGCTGGCCGCTGTGGTTAGGACGCGCCCGCTCAGCGCCACCTGCTCCCGGGGGGAGGACGCTCGTGGTCGGCTTCCCGGGGAGAGTCCCACAGCCCAGCCGGTGTGTGGCCAGCACGCCGTGGCTGCTGCCGCCTGCCCTGCCCCCCGGCCGGCTCTCGGCAGGCAGGTGGTCTGTGTGGAGGCTTGGGGGCAGCTCTGTGCTGGGAGGGCCAGGGTCCTGGGGGTGCCCTGGCTCAGAGCCGGCCCAGAGCAGCCGTGGGGGGCGGGGGGAGGCCCGCCCCCCAGAACCCGCCTGTTGGGACCTTGCACCTGGCCGGTGGGTTCCGAGGCGGCCTGCTGACGGCTCCATCGGTCACGCTCCGAGGGAGGCGCTCTCGGGACCCTGCCATGCCAGCGACGGGGAGAGCCCTCCCTTGATCTGGCTGCAGGCCCCTCTGGCTGCCCGGCCGAGTGCCCCCAATGCCAGGACAGGCCCAGCAGCTCCGGGTGTGCCCGGCCTTTGCGCTCTCTCCCCGGGCCGGGCACCAGCTCTGACCCCTGGGCTGGGCTGGGCCGACCCCCGTCTGGCCCTGCGTGACTCTCCAGGAATTCCCGGAGAATTCCCACGTCAGCCCGGCCAGCTCGGCTGAGGCTTGCGTTCCAGCCGTCCCGGGGCAGTTCCGGCCACCGCCGTTCCCGTGGGACCGCGGCCGCCCCTGCAGCCGAAGCGCGGCTCGGGGTTTTCCGGGGACCCTCCCAAAGCGATGGAGAGCTGAACCAGCTGTGAGGGCTGGGGGGTGGGCACGGGTCTGGGAACGCCAGCGCAGGCCCCCAGGGGGGTGGGGTCAGGTGTGGTGTGGGGCAGGGACCCATCAGCCCCCGGGGAAGCCCCGGGGTCCCCACCGGGCCAGATGCCCAGTCCTGGGGAAGCGTCCTGGGCCAAGGGCAGGGCGCAGGGCGGGGGCTGGTGTTCGGTGACCCCAGCATCCCAGGCCTGTGGCTTCTGTGATGGGGTGAAATTGGGGGGAGACCTGAGGTCCCTGGCAAAGTGACAGCTGATGGTAACGCACAGAGAGGCCTTCCTGTGCCCAGCTGGACCCGCGTGTCCCTCCAGCCAGCCCTGTGGCGCTCGAATGCCCCCCGTCCTGGGTGCGAGGAGGGACCCGGGGACAGGGTGGGACGTCGTGGGGGTCTGTCTGAAGGGCTCAGGCCTGCCCACCTCTGCTGGGCCGAGTCCTCCCGTGACGAGGGGCCTCGGTGGCCGTGGTCGGCCAGGGGGGTCCCCGTGTGGCGCTCACCCGCCTCTCCCCTCACAGACGTGGATGAGTGTGCCGCCGGCAACGGGGGCTGTGAAGGCTGGTGCTGCAACTCCATCGGGGGCTTTTACTGCTGCTGCCCCCCCGGCCGCCAGCTGCAGGGAGACGGCAGGACCTGCCGAGGTAGGTGGGCCCCCGGCCGCCCGTCCCCGCCCGGCCTCGGCCTCCCTGCCCGGCTGGCCCTGGGGGCTGCCTCCCCCCGCCCCCCGGGGTTGCTCCCAGGGGGCCACTTGGGGTCCTGGGTGGTGCCCAGTCCTCAGGGCCCTCCCTGCCTGATCCACTCCCCACGCTTTAGGGTCCGTATGTCTCCTGGAATGAGCCTTGGGGGGCTCAGAGCACCCGATGTGGGTGGGGGCCGTGCACGGGAGGGAGGCAGCTGGTGGTTCCAGAGCTCCTGCTGGAGAGTGTGGGGGTGGGAGGCAGCCTGGCTGAGCACAGAGCAGGTCCCTGTGTGCTGGGTGGGCACAGGGGCACTGGTGGGCACCTGCCCCAACAAGGGCTGGCCAAGGCCGGGGCGGGAGGCAGGAAACGTTCTCCAGCTCTGGGCACGCCCTGTACCCAGCCCCCCAGCCCTGGCAGGCTGTTGGGCCGGGAGGAGAGGGAGAGGGAGAGAGGTGATTAGGGAGGCTGAGGGGGGCTGGTGCCGCATTGCCTCCATCTGACCCCCGCCCCAGGGCAGGATGGGGCCGCTGGGCCCTCCCGAGAGTGGGCAGCGCTTTCCCTGGGCCGTGTCAGACCCTCGCTGTGTCCCCGTCTCCCAGCACTTCCTTTGCTGGAAAGCACGCTGTCCCCAGCGTGGGTGCAGCAGCTGCGAGCCGCCCGCCAGGGGTCAGGGTCCCGGGGCCGGTGTCTGCCTGGCGGAGACGTGCCGCAGCCACGGTTGGGGATCTGCAGCCACGGTTGGGGTTCCGCAGCCACAGTTGGAGTTCTGCAGCCACAGTTGGGGTTTTGCAGACATGGTTGGGGTTCCGCAGCCACGGTTGGGGTTCTGCAGCCATGATTGGGGTTCCGCAGACAGTTGGGGTTTTACAGACACAGTTGGGGTTCCGCAGACATGGTTGAGGTGCTGCAGCCACGGTTGGGGTTCCGCAGACATGGTTGAGGTGCTGCAGATACAGTTGGGGTTCCACAGACACGGTTGGGGTTCCGTGGTTCGTGTGCTCCTGTATCCTGGGCCAGCAGGAGCCCAGGGCAGGGGGGACCCTGTGCCAATCTGGGGTGAGGATGCAGACGCCAGGGGCTGGGTGGGGAGGGAGATAGCTCCCCTTCCCTCACCCCCCTGCATCCTTGTTTTCCCCTCCTATGAAATGGGCCCCTCCTCTGTGGGCCTTTCCTTCAGCCTTTGGGGTTCCTGCCCTGCGAGGCTCCCCAGCCCAGGGGCCCCCCAGATTGGGGCTGGGCCTCAGCATTCCCAGCCGCTGCCCGTTCGTTCCTCAGCCCCCAGGGCCTGCCCAGAGCCTGTGGGGCACACAAGCCCACCCCTCGCCGGTGCCCGGGACCCCCGGCTCCCCACGAGGGCTTATGCCAGGCCCTGGGTGCATGGGGGGGGCCTTTTGACTGGTGCTCTGAGCTCCCCGGTGCTGGTGGGGCCCAGTGGCCGCGCACAGCCAGCCAGGCAGGCCCTGCGGTGAGTCCACAGCTCAGCACGGGGTCAGCAAACGGGCCCCGACTGCATTCCGTAGACGCCGGAACCCTCACACCAGAGGGTCCCTGAGGACAGGCGAGGCGGCCCCCGCTGCACAGAGCCGGCTGGAGCGGGTGTGACCGCGATGACCAGGGAGGGGGCCGCCGGAGCGACTGGCCGCAGACCTGGTCCTTCCCACCCGGCCCTGGCTGGGCCGTGGCCCCTGGGAGCCGGCTGACCCCGGCGCCGCGTGTTTGGGATGGCTGGGCCTCGGAGTCACCGCGTGGCCGGGAGGGCTCTGCCTAGAGCCAAGCGCCTGCTGTGTTTTCTCTGTCCCGCCGGCCCTGCCTCCCCCAGAACTGCCCCTCCGGCCAGCGAGTGGGGCTCCCTGGACGGCCGCTGGCTCAGCGCAGGGACGGGAAACCAGGATGTGACCGCGGGGGAGGGCCGTGCACAGGGGTGCGTGGAGGCCGGCGCGCGAGGTGCGGGCGGGGTGAGCCCAGAGCCCGCTCAGCGTGACGAAACGCGCGGTAAGGCCGGAGCGCCGGCCGCGGGGGCCTGGCCAGGGGCCGCCCTGGCCCTCGTTCCGGGAGCGTGGCCAGGCCCGTGTGTGTGTGTGTGTGTGTGTGTGTGTGTGTCATGTTCTGGGAGACGGTCCGGAGGTGGGGACCCGGAGCAGGCGTCTCCCCGGCCAGGCTGCACGCCTGTGCTTCCCCGGAGGGCGTGCCTCGCACGCAGGCCCCCGGCAGGTGGGCTGGGACCTGTGGCTCGTGGAGGCGGCGGGCCGTGCAGAACCGTGGGCTCTATGTGCCAGAAAGTGCTTCCCGGCGGCCTGGCATTCCGTCCGTGCCCACCCCTCTGGGAAAGCCACCCCACGGCCAGACTTGGGTGTCAGCGAACCCCTTGGATGAGTAACTCTGAACCCCAGTCTTCATCTGCCTTCCCACGCTGGGTGGGATGTGACCCAAGTCCCCGCCGATGCCTCTCTTTCCAGGAAATAAGGAGGGGCCTGGGAAGGGGGCGGTGGGGGCTTCCCCGGGGGGCTGGGCAGGGGTCCCGCTTTCTCCAGGAAGCCCTTCTTGGCCCAACGTGCCAACGGCCGCTCTTGCCGGGGGGCCTGGCTGTCCCCCAACCGCTGTTGGGTGTCAGGGGTGTCCAGCGCAGAGCTGTGGGCTTTGTGGGGGTGCCCGTGTGAGAAGCCCGTGGAGACTGACACAGGATCGTGGGCCCCCAGCCCCCATGAGCCCAGCTTGGGGGTCTGTGCTGAGCAGGTGCACCTGCCGCCCCCGATGTGGGATGTCACCCTTCCCTAGAGTGAAGGCCACCGCTGCCACTCACACACGTGTGCTCAGGACGTCCCAGCAGGGAGGGGCCCCGGCTGCAGGCTGAGCCCGCCACCCCCACCGGCTGCCGGTGCTGTTGGGGCTCCAATCTGGTCTCCATCTGCAGAAGTGGCTGGAGTCGCGTCCCCCGCAAGGGCTCCCCTGACAGCCGCTCGGCTGGAGGAAGTCGCTCGGGGTCTCGCCATCCCTGGGGAGGAGCAAGAATGTGGGGCGTGACCAGCCTCGACCAGATGCCTTCAGGGTTCTGGACGGGTTCTGAGGACCTTGTGTGGACCCAGGCCAGCTAGGCCGGCAGCGAGGGGGCAAGAGAGCTGCCAGGGGCCCCCGTCTCTGGCCCGCTGGCTTCTTGGGGGCTGGGGGGACTCCCTGCATGCTCCCCCCCGCCCAGCAGCCGTGTCCAGCACCCTGTGGGCGACCCACCCTCACAGACCCCCAGAACGAGGCAGGAGGGGCGGCCAGGTGGGCTTGCTGAGCGCCCGTGGGCCATCGGGGAGCCCTGTGTAAACTCGGGGCTCCCGCACCCAGAGGCCCAGCCTGGTTCCCACAAGTTGCCTGGCTGACTGGCCCCCACGGTCCTTCCAGGGGGGCTGGTGACGCTTCTGATGAGGTGTCTGTGGCCGGGGGCCCCCATCGGAGGTGCTGAGCATGAAGAGCCCTTTCCTGACTGGCTGCGTCCACCCGCTAGGGACCAGATGCTGGCGGGCACACTCCGGGTTAAGGCCAAGGCGGGCACTGATAAACGCCGCCAAGCCCAGCGGGGACCGAAGGACGAGAAGCCGGCCCCACAGGCCTGCCCTGGCCCCCCACAGCCCAGGGCCCCGGGCGGTTTCCCAGGTGGAGACCCCAAGACCCGTGGAAACTGGGGGCTTTGGCAGAGGTCGGGGGACCCAGCCGGACTTGAGCCCGCAAGTCTGGGTTCGCATCCTGGAGCCCTGACCTCGTATAGGTGTGACCAGGCCCGTGTGACCCTTGGAGGCAGCAGTCCTCAGACAGGCCTGGAGCGGAAGTGGACACACCCTGGGGGGATCCCCAACAGGCCCGGGCCTGGCAGGTGGTGGGGGGCCAGGCCCTGGGCACAGAAGGGGCCCAAGGAGGGCACCGCAGGCTGGATCCCGCCCGCCCTGGCAGCTCCCGGGCTGGGGATGCGTCAGGCAGGCGTGTGGCCTTGAAGGGGACGAGCCTTGTGCCAGCCCTGCTGGGCCAGACAGGCCCCTCGCAGCCTTGCTCCCGGGAAGGGCGGCCTCTCGGCCCGGCCCGGCTCGTGGGACGGTCCCTCCCTTCCCCTCGTGCTTCTTCTCGTTCCCTCCCGGCTGGCGTCTGGCCTCCTAGCGGGATTCCCCTGCGGCCTGTGACTCTTGGCCGCCTCTTCTTTGTCCTTTCTTCCTGTAATGACGGCTGTGCCTTCCCCGCCACGCCCGTGGGGCCCTGGCTCTTCTCCAGGTGCCCCTGGGAAGTGGATGCCGGCCGGGCCCCAGAGAGCCCAACGAGGGCAGCGTCACGCGGGCACACGCATGTGCCCACGTGTGTGGGAGGCCCGCAGCGGGCGCCCTCGCAGGCAGAGACCAGGCCGGGCTTCCTGGCGCGGCGCTGCGGTCCGGATGCCTCCGAGCCGGCGTCTCCCGGGACACGCGTGCCTGCCGGAGGCTGCGGCCGAGCCCCCCGGGCCGCGTGCGTGGGGGGCGCGGGCTCCGCCGGGCCGGGCCGGGGCGGGCTGCAGGCAGCGGTGGCGGCTGGGCTCTAGGAAACAGCGCTGGTTTTCATTTTCTTCCCTTTGGCTCGGGTGAGGAGCCGGGACGCGTAATGGCTTTACCACGAGGCCGATGCTGGGCGGCGGGGGGCCGGGCCTGGCGCTTTCTGCTCCTGAAATAAACTCGGAGGCCGCAGCCTTGGGGGTGGGGGTGGGGGGTTTCTGGAGGCCGGATTACACTCCCTGTGGAGGCGGAGGGGCCGTGTGTGACCCCAGACCACCAGCTGACCTGCTCGGGACTGGGCTCTGGGCCTTAAGGGAGGAGACGGTCAGGCCAGGAGTTTGTCCCCTGCAAACCGGAGGGATTAGTGCCCCCACCCCCCACCCCAAAGCAGAAAAAGCCTGAGAGGCCAGCTTCTAGCACCTTCCTGGCGCCTCCCCTTGCAGCTGGGCCGCCTGCCTGGGGCTGCCTGATCCTGCTCGCAGCCCCCGGCCCCTGAAGCTCCTTTCTCGGCCTTCAAGGCCCCCGGCCCGGGCTCTGAAACCAGTCACTTCGGCAGGAAAGGGAAGGGAGCGAGTGGAGGTGCTGACGAGGCTGCCCCCCGGCCCCCGACCGCTCCGCCATCGCGGGGTCTCATTCCGGGGCACCCGTGCGCTGGCTGGGCCCGGCCGTAGCCCCGGCACCGGCTCTGTGGGAGGCCGGCGGCCCCTGCTCCTCCCTGGAGCCTGCTTGAGACCGGGCACCTTGGCATCAGCGACAGTGACGTCTGGGGGCTCCTCTGAGTATCACTGTCTCCCTCACGCCCCTCACCTGCCCGCTGGGGGTTTGGTTCCTCCCGAGAAGTTGGGAGCTGGGAAGGGCCATGTCCAGATGTGTGGGTCCTCCCCTTGCCCCTCACCCTTGTCCCTCACCCTAACTCCAAGGAGCCTGGGGTCAGGGGGCCAGTGAGCTGCCGCCCACCGCCTGCTGGTGTTTCAGGCCCAACCCCGTTCCCCCCACCCCGGCTCTGCATCCAGAGACGACCCGGCGGGCAGGGGCCACCTTCCCCTCAGCGGGTTAGCTGCATGTGGTCAGGTCCCTGAACCTCAAGGCAGCCCAAGGCGGTGACCTTGAGAGGCCTCCAGGAGGGCCTCACGGAGGAGGTGTCTGTGACCCCAAGGGGCAGACGCCACAGGCGGCCGAGTTCCAAGTCCTGGCTGGAGCCGGCCCGAGGAACCTGGCTGTTCTGCTCCAAAGCCCCTGAGTGAGGGGAGTGGCACGGGAGGGGTGGCATGGGGCCCTCGCCAGCCTGGGTCCCGGCACAGGACCTGCTGGCTGCCTGGCAGGGCGAGGAAAGCCGGAGCCGGGCTGGCGGTGGGGGCAGCTCTTTCTGCTGACACACAGACATTCCGCCGTGTTTCCGCATCGGGCAAGCATTTCCCCCGCGGCTTCCAGACCCCACAGCCGCGCCCTGGACGCGGAGAGCCGTGGGTGGCATTCTGCACTTGGGGGGCCGTGCCTAGTGGGGGTGGAGGCCCAGGGCCCCCCGGGGTCCTCAGAAGGGTGGGGAGACACCGCTGCCCCTCAGAAAACCGCGTGCAGCCCAGAGCGGGCACACAGGCCGCTGTGGAGCGACGAGTGGGTGGGTGGGGAAGCGCAGAGAGGGCCGGGGGCCGGGGGCCCAGAGGCGGCAGCCTGCTCGGGAGGTTTGGCCGAGAAGCTACGAGGAACTCCTGCCCGTCAGGTTGCCGGCAGGACGGGAGCCGGGGCTCCAGAGGACGGAAGCGCCGGGATCCGGAGCCAGAGCTTCCTAGACACGCTTTGCGCAGGGTCTGCATGCCGGGGGCTCCTTGGCGGCCACGCCGGAGGGGCCCCAGCTCTGGGTTCTGGCCGACAGCCCCCCGATGCCTTCGGCCAGCGGTCATGGAGCAGAAGCCTGCGTTAGCCCCACAGACGCACACCGTCCCTGGGGGGCCAGGCACCGGGTGCCCGAGGGGGCCGCGTCTTGCGTAGCCTGAAGGACTGGGTTGGGGTCAGACCTGGCCCTGCCCTGCGTGACCTGGGGCGGGTCATTTCTCCTCGGAATGTCCCCCGGCCCCTGTGTGCAAAGCGCCGGCTGAGGGGGCACCCCCAAATCTGGGTTCCCTTCTGGACAGAATGGGGGTTCATTGTGAGTGTGGCAGAGAGGAGAGGCTGTGAGGTGGGTGCCAGGCAGGCACGGAAGACGGAGGCCCCCCTGCTGGCCCACTGGGGTGTGAGGAGACCCAGGGTGGCACGGGGGTGGGTCACCACGCGGACCCCCGGGCAGAGAAGCCGGCATTCTCCTCGCGCACGCCTGTCAGAGGCGTTTGGAAAGCCCCACGGGGGCCCACGGTGTTGGGGGGCACACCTGGCCCGTCTCTCCTTCTCGCGTCACGTGTAGTTCATGGCTTCAGGCCTGTGGGACTCAGCCCCCTGCTCATTATACAGATGAGGATGCTGAGGCTCATCCGTGACCTCCAGCTTTTCGGGGGGCCAGGGCCTATGCCCGCTGCCCCCCAGCCCTGCCCCGTGCTGGGTGCTGGGGACACGGGCCTCGGGCAGCCCACCCCCGCCCCAGGAAGGCCGTGGGAACGGATGGCCCCCGCTCAGGCCCGGGTGCGAGGCGGTGGTAACCTCGAGGTGTGCCAAGAGGGCCGGGCAGTGGTCCCAGCCAGCTCGTGGGCGGGAGCGGCTGGGGGCGGGGAGGGGGCGGTGAGAAGGCTGTTGTGGGAGGGGGGCCGCCTGCCGTCCCGCGTCTCTTCTCCGGCCTGTCTGGCTGGCTTCCAGGGTGCCTTTGGGACCTTGGCTGCACCCAGAGCGGGGAGGTGGCCTAGTCCCAGGACACTGCTCCTCTGAGGCTGCTCTGGGCCGGTGGCTGCAGAGCGTGGGACCCGCACGTTTCTGCTAACCGCCCCGAGCCACGTGGAAGCCACCTCCTGCCACCCAGCAGAGCCCGGGTCGGGGAGATGTGCTGAGGCTCCACAGGTGACAGCCCAGAGTCCTCAGGCCGGGGTGCTGCTCAGAGGGAGGATGGGCGGGAGGTCGCCCAGGAGGCCCCTGCAGGAGGGCAGCAGGCGGGCCCCCCGGACAGACCGCAGACAGCACCGGGCAAGGGGGGGCGGTGACTCAGCCACGGACTGGAGGTTGTGGCTGCGGACCCTGCCCACAGGGGCCGTGCACAGGGGTGGCCACTGGGGCCTGTGTCTTGGTGGAGGGCCAGGGCTCCCTGTGAGGTTTGGGGCCAGCACAGGGCTGCACTGCAGCTGCTGTGGCCCGGCTGACCCTGGGGCGGGCTACTTCACACGGAGCTGGGGCTTCGGGATGTGCCCTTGGGCAAAGTGGGGGTCCGGGGCTGGAGGCGTGTCACGGCTTCTGCAGCTGGGCATCGGGGCTCGCTGTCCCTGCTCGCCGGCCCTCCCTTGGCTCTCTGCCACCCCCTGCAGGGGTGCAGGGTTCCCCTGCCCAGGCCAGCGGAGGTCACCATAGTGCCCGGCTGGGGGGCTGCAGGCATCCTCACTCCGGGGGCTTCCACTTTGCTGGGTTGGCCTCAAAGGGCCGGCTGCTCCGGTGTCTCCCCAGACTGGGGAGACCTGAACCCCATTAAGCTGCCCTGGTGCAGCCCAGGCGCGGCCGGGGTGGCCGCCTGGGCTCGCCTTGGTCCGTGCGCGTGCGCCTGTCTGTGCAGGGTTGTGTGCGCCAGCCTCGTGTGTGTGTTTGCACACATGGGTCTGTGTTTGGGCACGTGTGTCTGCCTGGATGGGGTGCCGGCGCGCGCGCGGAGGAATGCGGCGGGCGGGGTGCGCGCACGAGGGGCCGGGGCGGGGCGCGGGGCGGGCGCTGCGCCCCGAGCTCGGCCTTTACCTGCGGGGGGCGGAGGGAGCGCCGGGGACGCAGCGGCCAGGCCGGGGCGGCAGGGCCCCAGCGGCTCCCGGCGGCGCGGCTGCCCGTGCGCGTGGGCCATGGAGCGGGCGCGGCGCCGCGGAGCTCTGGCTGCGCTCTGGTGCCTCGGGCTCCTGGGGGGCCTGGCGCGCGTCGCGGGCACGCACTACCGCTACCTGTGGAGGGGCTGCTACCCGTGCCACCTGGGCCAGGTCGGCTACCCCGTGAGCGCCGGTGACCCGAGGCCAGGTGGGCGCCCGCGGAGTCGGCGCGGGGCGGGCGGGCCCCTTGCATGTCCCCCTTTGTTTCTTCTTTTTAAAGTTGGCGCGGGGCGCCTGGAGGGAGCGGGGCGGGATCAGAGCCCCCCGATGCCCCACTCACCCGACATTCCTGTCCCCTCCCGCGCCGGCTGCAGGGGCTGCTGACAGCAAGGTGGTCGCTTGACCACAGGGAAGCAGACGCCCCCGGGCGCGTCTGGGGATCAAGCGAGATGCAGAGAGACCCCCGGGCCCCCTTCCAGGGCTCCCAGATCCGGGGGGTTATGCGTGGGTGTGGCAGGTGCCTTGGGAGCCCAGAGGACCCCAGCAGCGCGTGGGAAGTGGGTCCACCCCGCCTCCCCCGGCAGCTGCGAAATGGTACCCACGCCGGGCAGCCTCCTGGCAGGGAGCTCCGTGGAGCTTGGAGCCAGGCATCCTGAGGAATTCGAGGTGGGGTGCGCTGCACGGCTCCCCGTGAGTCATCGCCGAGGTCCCTGGGGCCAGCGGGCACTCCCTCCCAGGCCCCGGGGGCCCTGGCGTGGCTGGTCTCCTTGGACACGGGTCCCTGCTCCGCTAGTCCCTGGGCCGCGCTGCCCCTGCCGAGGGCGCACAGAGCCCTGAGCTGCAGGCCTTTGAGTGTGCAGGGCCTTCTGCCTCTCCTGGCTTTGTCACTGGGCCAGCTGGGACCCATCCTCAAGGGGTCCCCAAGGCCCGGCCAGCGCTGTCACTCCGCCATGGGTGACACTGAGCACCGCGAGACCGTGTGGCATCCGCGCTCCGGGGCTCAGCAGGGCTGGGCCATGGGGGCCGGGAGCCCCTGCTTGGGCTTGGACACCGGAGAGGGGAAGGGCCCTTGGGTAATGGGGTGCACCCTCTGGGGGTGAGAGCCGTTTCTAGAGGCGCCCAGGAACTGGTCAGCACCCCCAGAGGGCGAGAGCGGGCAGATTCACTGTAGGGTCAGGAGGCCAGACCGGCCTGGATTCCAGCTCCGTGGTCTGAACCCCCGTGGCCTGTGGCTCCAGGGAGGCCCCCAGACGTAGCAGCAACGTGCTGTGTGTTCCGCTCCTGCGGCCACTGTGACCAGGGGCCACCACAGCGCAGTCTAGTCGCTCACAGCTCTGAGGCCGGCCGTCTGCGGTGGGCTAAACCCGGGGGAGGGCGGCAGGCTCCTTAGGGGCTCTGGGGAGACCCTGTTCCCCGGCCTCCTGGCTCCGGGCCCCTCCCTCCGCCCTCCCAGGGGGCGGGGAGCCGCCTCCGCTCCCCTTTCCTGTGGCCCTCCTGCCACTCTCTGGGCCCCCAGCTGCTGCAGGCGGGCCTCCTGTCTCCTGGGCCTCCCTCTCCTCTCACCTGCAGAGCCCGTTGCCATAGGAGACTGGGATTAGGCCGTGGGGGTCCCGTTTAGCTGACCACACGCATCAGATACACTGACCGCAAACGGTGTCTGCACCCACGGCCCGCGGTCACGGCCCCTGGGTCCCCCAGATGGCAGCCCCCCTCCCGCCGCCAGGCAGTGCAGCTCTGGGTGGGAAGGGCTTGGGGCCAGGGTCAGTGTGCCCACCCGGGCCGGGGCGTTGTGGGTGAGAGCAGGTTCCTGAGAGAGGCCGGGCTGGCGGGAGCTTGAGTCTGAATGTTCCCTGGGCCCGGCAGGAGGTTCACAGGGGCTCCCGTGGTCTTGTGGGCGGAAGGGGGGCAGGGGAGGGAGGGCCAGCCGCTTCCGGCCCCCACCTGTTCTGGACGGTCCACACACACCTGTCTGGGGGCTGGTCAGGGACGGGTCCCCAGGGCAGGCTGGGCCCCCGACCCCCGGCCGGGCGTCTGCATCAGCCTGTCCTGAGCCTGCCACCAGCTGGGTGTTTGGGAGCCTCTGTCCCCACGGGCCTCCCCGTTGGCACTGGCCCCTGGGGCCACCCGGTGTCCTCTGTCCCTGCTTCACCTGTGTGCTGGCCAAGGCCTTCTCTCCGCGCCCTGGCACCTGGGCCTGGGGCGGTGCCCTCAGCGAGGGGTGCCCACCTGCGGTCCCGGCAGAGCGGGTGAGCGGGCGACCCAGGTGGGGGCTGGCTCTTCACCCCCCACCCGTGTCCCCGCCCAGATGTGGACGAGTGCGTCTTGCACAACGGCGGCTGCCATCACAGGTGTGTGAACACACCCGGCTCCTACCTCTGCGAGTGCAAACTGGGCTTCCGGCTGCACGCGGACGGCAGGACCTGCCTGGGTGAGTGCCCACTGGCCCCTG
>PVKE010005612.1:23966-42930 GCA_004027555.1 Craseonycteris thonglongyai
CTGCTCCTGGCTGGGCTGCCCCTCAGGATGGGGCTGGGGTCCCTGCTCCTGGCCGGGCTGCCCCCCAGGATGGGGCTGGGGTCCCTGCTCCTGGCCGGGCTGCCCCTCAGGATGGGGCTGGGGTCCCTGCTACTGGCTGGGCTGGCCCCTCAGGATGGGGCTGGGGTCTCTGCTCCTGGCTGGGCTGCCCCTCAGGATGGGGCTGGGGTCCCTGCTCCTGGCCGGGCTGCCCCCCAGGATGGGGCTGGGGTCTCCACACCCCTGGCTGGGCTGGCCCCTCAGGGCGGGGCTGGGGTCCCTGCTCCTGGCCGGGCTGGCCCCCTCAGTATGGGGCTGGGGTCCCCACACCCCGGCCTGACTCAGCAGCAGGGCTGGTGGAACAGCCCCGGGCTGCTGACCACGGGAGGCCGTCGTGGGGCGCTGAGCCCGGCCCGAGAGAGCTGGGCTTGGCGGCTGGAAGAACAGGCCCCGAGGGCCGGCTCCCCCAACACCGAGGCCGGACCCTGCGAGCCCTGGGCCACAGACCATGTACAGGCAGTCCTGGATCTGGCGGGGATGCCCAGGCCATCTCCCAGGGGCGGGGGGAGGGGCCCCTGGGCCACTGTCCTGTCAGGAGCCCTCGGCAGCAGAAGCCACGGTGGTGGGTCAGCAGGGAGGGGCCGGCTGTGCTGTCCCCAAGCTCCAGGGACATTTAGGGTCTCCCTGGGCGCGGGTGGCTGGCCCAGAGGCCTGGCCTGTGGAGCTGGGCACAGCCGGGGGCTTGGGCTGTGGCAGGTGGGCGTGACTGAGCCGTGGGAGGGGGCCCTCAGTTCCTCTTCCACAGGGGCTTGTAGCCACGGCGAGTGGGCCCTGCAGGAGCCCGGGCCTCAGTCTGTGCCCCCCGAGGTGGAGAGTGGAGGGGCTGAGGCCCCCTCCCGCTCCCCTCGCTGCTGCTGAGCGGCCTGCGGCCTGCCAGCCCCGGGGGGCGGGGGACACACGCTCACATGTCCACTCGGGGAGCCAGGCAGCCGCCCCGTGAAGTTTCTCTGCGTCAGAAAGTGGAAACAGATGCAGGAATGCTGTGATGTGCTTCAGACAGAGCGGTGGGGGCGCCCCTGCTGCCGCCTGTGGGCCGGGGGGGCCTCGGGGCCCTGGACCCCCCAGCCCCTGGATGCCCCCCACGTCCTTACTCCGCGCAGGGTTCTCCGTGAAGAAGGGCGTTGTGGGGGCTGGTTCAGGGTGGGTGCCCCCTGCCCCTTCCTGCTGAGGCTCCCCTGTGAGGGTGTGGGGCTGGGACCGCCCCAGTCTCCCCGTCACCCCATCTGTGGTGACAGTGACGCGGGGAGGGGACGGGCGGGTGGTGATGGGCAAACACCGTGCCAAGCGGGGGGCACCCTTCGGGGATTTGGAGGGGCCAGCAGCGGCCTCTAAGAGTGGCCTTGAGCTGCTGGCTCTGGGATGGGGGGCCCCTGGCCCCCACTGTTACACCCGAGCGCTGCCCAGTAGCCATTCCCGAGGGGGACCCACACAGGGGCCCCCGAAGTCCTAATTGGTGGCCCTGGCTTATCTTAAAGGGCCTTTTCAGATCTGATGCCAAATCCCCTGGGGCGGCTGGGACCTCACCACCCCCTCTGCCTGCCACCCCCCAACTTGGGCCACCCAGACTGAGCCCCAGGCCCTCTGCAGCCTACAGGGGGGCTGGGGCCCAGCTCCTGGCCTTGCTCAGAGGGACACGCAGGTGACACACCCCGCCTCCCGGCCTCCTGTGGCTGGGGGTACCTCCCCTGAGGGGGCCTAAGCCTTTTGCTTTCGCTCTCTCTCTGTTTTTAATTGTTAAACTTATTGGGGTGACATGGATGAGCCATTGCATTGTTTCCAGGTGCACAATTCTGCATTGCGTTGTCTTCTATGCACGTTGCGCTTTCTCTTGTGACTGCAGCTCCCACCAGGAAGCACGCCCTGTGCCCGCACCCCCTCCGCACCCCCGCAGACACCTGCTGTGGTGGGCGGGTCCCCAGGGTCTGGCATCCCTGGGAGCGGACACCTTGCCGGTCCCCTGGGGGTGTCCGGGCTGGTGTGGCGCTGGGTCTCTGGGGAGCTGCCTTCCCTGTGGGGCCTGCACTTGGCTGAGAAGCTTGCAGAGTAGACGGGGTGTGTGTGTGTGTTTCTGGGGGGCTTTATCACAAGCAGAGCAGGAAGCCTTTGCCCCAGGGACACCCCCAACCCCCTCTCCTCCCTCATGTGCCCCTTGTGGGGCCGCGGGACCCGCCCTGGCTGCCGTGGGGAGGGCCAGCGAGCATCTCAGCCGTAGGGGCTTCCAGGAGGAAGGCCCTGCTCAGCCCGTGCTGAGCTGCCGGCCCCTTGGAGGGCTCCCGGGAGGGGGGCCCTGCCTCCAGGAGGTTGGGACCCTCCCCGCTCCTCCCCTGGGACTCCCAGGGTGCAGATGTTTGTGGGAAGAACCAGTGTGGGGGCTGCACGCCACCCCCGCCCCGTCCCCAGCTGTGGGGCCGTCTGCTGGGCTGGGTCACAGGTGCTCTGGAACCTCCCCCGGGGGCTGCTGGGAGCGCTGTTGTGAGCTCCCCTGGGACTGTGCACGTGGGCAGGGGACAGGCCTGGAAGGTGCTGGAAGGGCCCTAACAGACCTGTGTGCTGGGAGCTCGCATGGGGGTGCCACATCGTGGGGCCCCGAAGGATCTGGGAAGCTCTTGGGGGACACCGCACTTTAGGGGGAGCCTTGAAACGCACAGGGGGGCCTTAAAACACTCCTGGCCGAACTCACCTCCCAGGTGAGAAGAAGGCAGGACATACACGACTGACCTCCGTGCATCCCTCCCTTGCAAAAGATCAAGTAACACAAAAGGGTTTCAGGGTTTTTTTGTTTGTTAGTTTTTTGACAGAGAGAAGGGGGAGGGCCCAGAGCCGTCTCCATCGTTGGCAGCATTAGTTTTCCATTTATTTTTTTTTTTATTTTTTTTTTTATTTTTTTTTTTATTTTTAACAGAGAGAGAGAGAGAGAGAGAGAGAGAGAGAGATACAGAGACAGAGACACAGAGAGAACTAAACTGGGGGAGCTCCCAGTTCAGCATATGGTTCCGCACGGGCCAGGACCGGGATTTGATCCCCAGTCCCTGGGGCTACAAAGTGAGCGCTTAACCCACTGAGCCATCCCGGCTTCCCTAGTTTTCCATTTAGTTTTACTCCACAGGTGGGCGCGGGGCTGCGCAGGGCAGGAACCGGGTCGGGGGCCTCCTGCAAGGGCTGCAGCAAGAACTGAGCTGGGGGCCACACCCCAGTTCAGCGATGGGTCCGCCCGGGCCGGGATTCGATCCTCGGTCCTCGGAGCTGCCAAGCGAGCGCGTAACCCGCTGGGCCATCCCGGCTTCCCCGGGGAGGGTGGGGGCTGTGTGCGGTCAGGCGTGGGGTGGGGCCGGTCGGCGGTGGGCAGGAGCTGCCCTGGTGCAACTGGGGCCAGGCTGTGGCTGTCCCCTCGCCCACCTGGCCTCTGGGTCCCGGACACCCTGTGTTCTGTGCTGGGTGGCACCTGGCTCCCAGGGGACTGTCTGCCCCGCCGCGCCTCTGCGTCTGGGGAGGGGCCCTACGGGTCCCGAAGGCTTCCTGCAGGAGCTGGTCCCCTGCTGCCTGCTGCCCTGTGGGGCCCCTCAGCCGAGCTGTCCTCCCAGGCTGACCCGGCTCCTCCGTGTCCCCAGCCATCAACTCCTGCGCCGTGGGCAACGGCGGCTGCCAGCACGACTGCGTCCAGCTCACGGTGACCCAGCACCGCTGTCGGTGCCGGCCTGAGTTCCAGCTGCAGGAGGACAACCGGCGCTGCGTCCGTGAGTGTGCACGCCCCCCGGGGACCCCCACCGCACCCCCACCCTCCACACACCCACAGGCCGGCCCAGGGACCCTGTGGCCCGAGCCCGGGGCAGCGGCTCAGGCGGGAAGCCGCCCTGCTTGGCTGTTGGGCTGGAAGGGGGTGTCGAGGGGGCTGCTGAGAGGCGGTGGGCATCACTCAGCCCCCTGGTGGGCATCACTCAGCACCCGGTGGGCATCGCTCAGCCCCCTGGTGGGCATCGCTCAACCGCCGGTGGACGTCGCTCAGCCCCCTGGTGGGCATCGCTCAGCACCCGGTGGGCATCACTCAGCGCCCGATGGGCATTGCTCAGCCCCCGGTGGGCATCGGTCAGAGAGGAAGCTCGCTAGGCTGAGCTCCGGGATGGCTCGCCGTGGGCGCAAAGAGCCCAGGAGGGATGTCCTGTGCGGCTCTCCGCTCTGAGACCCCGGGCTCAGGCAGGCCAGGCCCCGTCTGGCATCTTGCCCATGGGTCTTGGGCTGCCTGTCAAGGAGGAAGGGTGGGTCCCTGGGAGGGCCTCCCGGGAGGTCCCCCGAGTTGGCCAGAGCGCCCCCATCTCTGCCCTTGGCCTCCGTCCCTCCTGTCCTGTGCTGCAGGGAGAAACCCGTGCGCAGAGCGGAACGGCGGCTGCATGCACACGTGCCAGGCTCTCCGGGGCCTCGTCCACTGTCAGTGCCACGTGGGCTACCGGCTGGCTGCGGACCGCAAGGCCTGTGAAGGTACACCCCGCCCCCAGGGCCAGCGGAGGAGGGGCCGTGTCTGCGGCCCCATGGGAGCAGGGCAGGCCCCGGGTGACCCGCGGGCTCATCTCCGCTGCTGGGGGCCGGGGGCCGGTGAGGAGGGGCAGGACCTCACTCAAGGGGCCTGGGGTCATCGTCCACAAGACCTGCTCACTGGGGAAACCAGAGCTGGGGGGTGTCAGGGGGCTCTCAGGTGTCTGCCTCCGGTCGTCTCCGGGGCTGTTAGGGTGCACGGTTAGAGCCTCCCGAGTCCCAGCTGGGTGCCGCCTTCTAGAACACGCTCCCACATTCCTGGCTGCAGGGCCCCCGCCGGGCGCCGGGCTGTGTTGGCTCGTCTGCTCTCTCAGGACATTGGGGTGTTCCCGCTGCCCCCCCGTTACATGCAGCTCTGTGGGAACAGCCTTGGGGAGGGGTCAGGTGGCCGGCAGGGGGACGGGGCTGAGTGTCCACTTCTTTGTCCCAGAGAAACGTAGGGGGTGTGACCAGCGCAGTGGCCGGGACACGGGGCCCGGGTGCTGATGGCCGGTGCTGACAGCCACGCGCCGGTGTCTCCGCGGGCACTTTCTCACGGCCCCAGAGGCCGGAGTGAAGAGGCCCCTCCTGGGCCAGGCCCTGGACACGGGGGGCTTGGAGAGAGTGGGGACAGACTGGGGACCTTGGGCTCAGAGAGGTGGCCCCTTGCCCGGGGCTCCGGGGCTGGGGAGGGGGCTGGTGCAAAGCCGCTGGGGCTGCCGGCCACAGACTTCAACCGAGGCCCCTGCTGGGAGGGAGCTGCTTGATGAAACCCCAACGTCCAGGGGCCGGCCCTGGTCCCGGAGCCACAGAATGGGGAGGGGGAGAGGTCCCGGGGTGTCCCCCCTGCTCCGGGGCCTGAGCCCTGACCCTCACGGGGTTCCCTCCACACAGAGGCACCGCCCTGGGGGTGCAGCTCTCAGGCCAGAGGCCCAGAGACCTCCCCCTTGGTGTCTCCCACCCAGATGTGGACGAATGTGCCACAGGGCTGGCCCAGTGTGCCCACAGCTGCCTGAACACACGTGGGTCCTTCAAGTGTGTGTGCCAGTCAGGCTACGAGCTGGGGGCTGACGGCCGGCAGTGCTACCGTGAGTGGGTTGTGGGCCGTGGGCTGTGGGAGGTGGGAGGTGGGAGGTAGGCTGCGGGCCGTGGGCCGTGGGAGATGGGAGGTGGGCCGTGGGAGGTGGGCCGTGGGAGGTGGGAGGTGGGAGGTGGGAGGTGGGCCGTGGGTGGTGGGCAGTGGGCTCGGGCAGCACAGTGTATGGAGGTCCCTTGGGGCCCCAACACGGCCCCCATGCCCCCACAGACTCCCAGTTTGCTTTGACCCAGGGCCAGAGCTTCCCGTCAATCAAGCGCAGTGCGGGGTGGGGCATATGGGGGGCTCCTGGGAGGGCAGGAGGGCAGGGCCTTGCAGAGCCCACCAGGCCCAGGAGCCCCGTGCTGCCTGCTTCCCAGCACAGTGGGCTGGGAGGTCGGGGAGGACCATGCCGGGTGGGGGTGTCACCCAGACCCTCTCCCACGTCCCTGCTGGCTGGGGGGTCTCGTCTCAGGGATCGAGATGGAGATTGTGAACAGCTGCGAGGCTGACAACGGCGGCTGCTCCCACGGCTGCAGCCATAGCAGCGCAGGGCCGCTGTGCACCTGCCCCCGGGGCTACGAGCTGGGCGAGGACCAGAAGACCTGCATCGGTGTGCGGGCCCTCCCCCGTGCCCACGCCCCGGGCCTTCCCCCGTGCCCACGCCCTCCCCCGTGCCCACGCCCCGGGCCTTCCCCCGTGCCCACGCCCTCCCCCGTGCCCACGCTCCGGGCCCTCCCCCGTGCCCACGCCCCGGGCCTTCCCCCGTGCCCACGCCCTCCCCCGTGCCCACGCCCCGGGCCCTCCGCCGTGCCCTCTCCCCGGGCCCTCCCCCGTGCCCTTGCCCCGGGCCCTCCCCCATGCCCACACCCCAGGGCTCTCCCCTGTGCCCACGCCCTCCCCCGTGCCCATGCCCCAGGACCCTCCCCCGTGCCCACGCCCCAGGACCCTCCCCCGTGCCCACGCCCCGGGCCCTCCCCCGTGCCCATGCCCTCCCCCATGTCCACGCCCCGGGCTCTCCCCCGTGCCCAGGCCCGGGGCTCCGGCTCCCAGCCTGGATGGGAAGTTCCTTCCTGCTGCGCCCAGCACTCTGGCCCAGGCCAGGGGGGGTTGGAGGGTGGGCCCTGGTGACAGGCAGCATGGTGACCCCACTGAGCACCCCAAGGGCCCCATCAGCACCCCCTTCCTCCAGCTCAGCTCAGTCGCTTGGTTAAATGCCCTGTGTGCTGGGAGTAGCACCCAAAACGGTGTGGCATGCGGGGGTCTTCCGCCCACGGGGAGACCCCGCCTCCAACGTGGGCTCCCCACCCCCCGCCTCCCATACCCACTGCAGGTGGGGCCGTGATGTGTGTATTGTGTGTGTCTGTCTGTGTGCAGGAACAGGACAAACACAGGTGTGTGTGGATTGCATGTGGGTGGATGCGCAGTTGTGTGTGGATGGGTGGGTGTGCATGTGGGTGTGTGCAGGTGTATGGTGCGTGACTGCATGCGTGTGTGTGTGGGTGTGTGTGGGTATGTATGGTTGTGTGTGTGAGTACGGGTGTGGCTGTGCATTCAGGTGTGTGTGGCTGTGCATGTGTGTGTGTGGTGTGTATGGTTGTATGTGTACAGGTGTGTGCAGGTGTGGTTGTGTGTGTCTGTGCATGTGGCTTAATGTAGGTGTGTGTGGGGTATGTATATGGGTGTGTATAGGTGTGTACAGGTGTGTATATGTGTATGTGGGTGTGTACGGTTGTGTGTGGGTGCGTATGAGTGTGTGTGAGTGTGTATGTAGGTGTATACAGTTGTGTATGGGTGTGCGTGTGGGTGTGTATGTGGGTACATATGGGTGTGTGTGTGTGTGTGTGTGTGTGTGTGGGGTGTGTGTGACTGGCAGGTGTGGGCGGGGCGTGCTCGCAGGTGGCACCTGGGCACCAGCAGGCTCTGTGTGCCCTCAGACGTCGACGACTGTGCCCACTCACCGTGCTGCCAGCAGGTCTGCACCAACAGCCCCGGCGGGTATGAGTGCAGCTGCTATGCAGGCTACCAGCTCAGCCCCGATGGCTGCGGGTGTGAGGGTGAGCGGGGGCAGCAGGGCCGCAGGGGAGTGGGGTCCCCCTGAGGACGGGCTGGGGCTGGCTCTGGGCGCTGGCTGTCCCACCAGCCGTCTGCATGGCTGTCCCGCCAGCCTGCTTGCTCCCCACCTGAGCTCGCTGGTCTCTCCCGGGGCGGGGCCAGCACCTGGCTGCCCTCTGTCCCTGGGGACCGGAGGATGGCTGGGGCGGGGGCATCCCCTGGGAGGCGTGGCCACTGGGTGGCAGGACTTCCCGAGCCCCTGGAGGACCCGCCCCCGCAGCCCCGGTTTGCCCGCAGACGTGGACGAGTGTGCGTCCGGCCAAGGTGGCTGCGAGCAACACTGCGCCAACCTGGCCGGCTCCTTCCAGTGCTTGTGCGAAGCCGGCTTCCGGCTGGACGAGGACCGCAGGGGCTGCACCCGTGAGTGTCCGCCTGTCACCGCAGGGACCCGTTCCCGGAGCCCCGGGACCCCTGCCTCCTTGGCACCCGCGTCCTGGCCAGCTGGACCCCTCTGTGGGGCAGGCGGGGCAGCGGGGGAGAGGGGGTGCTGGTCAGACAGGCAGCCCCCGGGGCTGGTGTCTGGGCTGCCCAGGGGAGAGAAGGGGAGTCATCCCCAGGACAGTGTCCAGGGGGCCAGGAAGCTGCCCCTGTCCCCGTCCTCTCGATTCATGCTCAAGGTCCCTAGAGCCAGGGCGGGACTGGCTGCATGGGGCACGGCCAGGTCCCCAGGACCCGGAGCCGTAGGGTCAGCAGAGCTGCTGGGAGACCAGGGCAGGAGGGGCCCCGAGGGGCGGGAGGCGGGGCTCTGGGCACCGAGGGGCAGTGGACGGCAGGGCTCAGGGGCCTGTGTGTGCCGCCCAGCCCTGGAGGTGGCCGAGGTGGACGTGGCCGGCCGGCTGCCCTTCGTGCGGCCCCTCCCGCACGTGTCCGTGCTGCGGGACGAGCTGCCCCACCTCTTCCAAGAGGACTACGTGGGAGCCGAGGAGGAGGAGGAGGAGGAGGAGGCCCGGGGCGAGCACACGCTGGCGGAGAAGTTTGGTGAGAGGCGGCTCCGGCACCCCCGCCGGGCACCCCAGGCTTGGGGTGTGAGCAGGGACCCCGGCCCCGGCCTCGTGTGACCCGCCCCGGGAGGTCCAGCGGCTCCGGCCGTTTGCACAGCGCGTCCGGGGCTGGGACCGGGCTGGACGGGCCCCAAGCTCCCGGCCTTCCAGGCCCCGCGTCCCTCCCGCCTCCCGCCTCGCCTGCTCGGCTTCCACAGGCACGGGGTGTCCCTTGTGCCCCCCTTGCCGGCCGAAGGGCCTGAGGCCCCTCTCCGCTCTGTCCCCAGTCTGCCTGGATGACACCTTCGGCCCCGACTGCAGCCTGACCTGTGACGACTGCAGGAACGGAGGGGCCTGCCTCCCAGGCCTGGGCGGCTGCGACTGCCCCGCAGGCTGGACCGGGCTCGTCTGCAACGAGAGTGAGGCCCCCGGGCGGGCGGGACCGAGGTGGGGCCGCAGCTGCCCGCAGCCCATTCAGTTCGCTCCTCGGGAGCCCTGGGCAGGGGGTCCGTGTGGATTCGTCCACTCACTCATTCACTCACTCATTCATTTATTCAGGTATTCACTCGTCCATTCATTCACTAACTCATTCATTCATTCGTTCAGCTATTCACTCATTCATTCACTCATCTATTCATTCGCTCATACACTCATCCATTCATTCATTCACTAACTCATTCATTATTCATCCAGCTATTCACTCATTCATCCATTCATTCATTCATTCACTCATTCATTCATTCATTCATTCATTCATTCACTCATTCATTCATTCAAAGATTCACTCATACTCTTACTCATTCACTCATCCATTCATTCACTCACTAACTCATTCATTCATTCATCTATTCACTCATTAACTAACTCACCCACTCATTTCCTCATTTCCTCATCTATTCACTCATTCATTCATTCATGTATTCACTCATTCATTCATTCATTTATTCACTCATTCATTCATCTACTCATTCATTCAAGTATTCACTCATTCACTCACCCATTCATTCACACTCATTCATTCTTCATTCACTTATTCATTCACTCATTCATTCATTCACTCATCCACTCATCTATTCACTCACTCATTCACTCATTCACTCATTTACTCATCTACCCATTCATTCAAGTATTCACTCATTCACTCATTCATTCATTCACTCACTTATCCATCCATCCATCTATTCATTCATCCATTCATTCATCCATTCACTCGCTCATCCACTCACTCAACCATCCATCTTTCCATCCATCCATTCACTCACTCACTCATTCATTCACTCACTCATTCAGTATCTGTCCAGGCACTATTCTAGGTGCTGGGAGACTCTGGAACAAACAGGCCAGGTATCTGCCCCTCACAGACATTACAGTTGAGGGGTGACAAGCCAGCCGCTAAGACCATGATGGGTGTCTGCTGAAGAGCAGCTGGGTGGGTGAGCCAGCTGTGCTGTGTCCTGGGAGGGAGCTGCGGTGTCCCCAGGCCACACACACAGCCTGGTGGCAGCGGGAGCACTTTTGAAAACCGCTCTCCAGCCTCTGTCCACACCTGCAGGGCAGGGGAGGCCCCAGCACTTTGGTCCCAGGGCCGCAGTGACTCTCTGAGGGTCACCTGCTGGAGGTGCTGGTGGGGAGGGCGGACGTGCTGCAGTTCAGAGGGAGAGGGTGTGGCGATCGACTAGTGATGTCTGCCCTGTGTGTGGGCAGTGACGCGGGTGCCATGCTTGTCGCTCTGGGCAGTTGCTTATGCACGGGGTGGCTCAAGCCCCAGGAGGGGGTCTCAGTGTCCCTGGAGGGGCTTCTAGGGCCGGTGACCTTCTGCTTCGCCGTCACCCCCTGTAGCTTGTCCTCCGGACACCTACGGGAAGAACTGCAGCTCCCCCTGCAGCTGTCAGAACGGCGGGACCTGCGACCCCATGACAGGGGCCTGCCGCTGCCCTCCGGGCGTCAGCGGAACCCGCTGTGAGGATGGTGGGTGCAGCCCCTCCATGCCCCTGGGGCGGACGGGCGTGGGCGGCACCCCCGCTGAGCTCCCCCATGCCAGCTTGCTTCTCTCCTTGGGCCTGGGGGGCGTGTCTGGGTGCCACTCACCAGGCCCCGCCTCCCCCCCAGGCTGCCCCAAGGGTTTCTATGGCAAGCATTGCCGCAAGAAGTGCCATTGCCCCAACCGGGGCCACTGCCACCGCGTCTATGGGGCCTGCCTCTGTGACCCAGGGCTCTACGGCCGCTCCTGCCACCTGGGTGAGTGAGCCCCCTGCCCGCTGGCTGCCTGGGGCCGAGGGCTCGCTCATGCCGTGCTTCACGGTCCCAGGCCGGCTTGGGATTGACTACTCACGATTTGCACTTGAGGACACAGGGGGCTCAGTGAGGTCCCCTGGCTGGGATGTGGGCTCAAAGCCCTGTCCTCTGGGTGCTGGGTTCCAGGGATGGATGGGTGGGTGGTCCCCAGCCCGGATCGGGGAGGCCACAGCCTCGCTCGGGAGCTCCTGGGCACGGGGATCATCTTGGCTCTTGGACTTTCCTGAGCCCCCAGTGCGGTCACCCCTCCCTGGTCCACGCACACCCTCAGGGCCGGGCCGGGCGGGGGTGGTGTGTGGGTGAGGGGCTTCGGCCTAGCAGCTCTTTTTTTTTTTAAATACTTATTTTTATTGTTTTTTGACAGAGAAACAGAGAGAGGCAGAGAGAAGGGGGAGGGCCCAGAGCGGTCTCCATAGTTGACAGCATTAGTTTTCCATATAGTTTCACTCCACAGGTGGGCACAGGGCTGTTCAGGGCAGGAACTGGGCCGGGAGCCTCCCACATAGGCCCCGGCAAGAACTGAACTGGGGGCCACACCCCAGTTCAGCATATGGGTCCACATGGGCCGGGGCCGGGATTCGATCCCTGGTCTCCAGGGCTGCAAAGCGAGAACTCAACCCGCTGAGCCACCCCGGCCTCCCCCTAGCAGCTCTTTTCGGCACTTTATACAAGGACCACTTAGAGGGGAGGACCTCGTGACCCTAAGAGTGTCCCAGCTGGGAAGTGGGGTGACCTGGGGCGATTCCTGAGCTTTGTGAGACCCCGTTTTTTGTCCATAAACTGGGCACAGTGGCCCAGCCGCCGGGGACACCAGTGGCCGGGTCCCGGGGTCACAGCCCAGTACACGGGGGCTGGGGCCCCGGGCCCGGGGAGGGGCCGGCGCTCACGGTTCCGTGGCTGCAGCCTGCCCGGCGTGGGCCTTCGGCCCGGGCTGCACTCAGGAGTGCCAGTGTGAGCGGCAGAACACGTGGGCGTGCGACCGGAGGGACGGCAGCTGCTCCTGCAAGGCGGGCTTCAGGGGCGAGCGGTGCCAGCACGGTGAGTACCGGGGCGCAGGGGTGCTGCTGGGCCCGGCAGAGCCCTGCAGGCCTTGCTCTCCTCACCCCTGCAGAGTGCGAGCCTGGCTCCTTCGGGCCGGGGTGCCGGCAGGCGTGTGTCTGTCCTCCGGGCTCGGCCTGCGACCCCATCAGCGGCCAGTGCGGGAAGCGGTGTCCTGCCGGCTACTGGGGCGAGGACTGTGACCAAGGTGAGGGTCTGGGCCCTGGGGGGTGGGGTCTGGGTGGGGTGCGGGTCATCGGGCCCCAGCTGGGCACCGGGCACCAGACAGGCCGCGATCGAGGGGCTGGGCCGGCCCTGCGCCTGGCCCAGGGGGGCACCTTCGACTGCCCTGTCCCTGTCTTCGTCATGCTGGCCTTCCTGTCTTGGGGCAGGAGCTGGTGTGTGTGGCCCAGGAAAGGTGCGAAGCGTCCCCCAAATTGTTCATTCATTTCCTCGCTCGCTCGTTCATTCCACTGAGCACCTTCCTGGGCCCCGGCCTGGCAGCCGATGCAGCTGCTAGGCCAGAGGTGGCGGCGAGCAGGGGGTGGTCGAAGGCCCTCCCTGGGTGCCAAGGCCCAGGGCCTAGGGCACAGAGTGGTGTGCGGGGCTGGGGGCCCCTCATTCACGCCCTTGGTGTGAGTATTGGGGCCGCTGTGGCTGCCCATGCAGGGTGCTGGCAGGCTGGCACCACCCCTAGCACACGGCACATATACCGTCCCTTCCCATCGGTGTCTGGTGGACAGAAGCTGGGCGGCAGCGGCTCGAGCCACCCCCAGCCCAGGCCCAGCCCCTCAGAGCTGCCCCCAGCCGCCCATCCCTCTGGGGAATGAACAGGGTCCTTGGGGACTCAGGGGTCTATTGACACCCAGGCCGGATCCTGTGCGGTGGTCCCGGGACCCCGGTGATGACCCTGTGGAGGGATCCCAGCCAGGACCCCCCCCCGTGCCGGCCCCCTGGTCTCTGGGGAGCTCTGTGCCCTGGGCCACCTTCCACAGCCCCCGTCTGCTTCCCCCATCAGGCCTCACGGGGTCTGGTGGGCTGTGTGGGTGGTGGCTGCACCCCGCCCGCCCTCACTCACACACACAGGCACGTGCTCACACGCACAGGCACGCACACACGTGCACAGGCATGCACACACGTGCAGCTCACCGCCTCCGCCATCGGGCATGCCTCCCCCAGCCCTCCCCTGGCCTCTCATTCTTTCCCTTTTCTCTTTAAAAGCCTCCAGTACCTAAAGGATGAGCCGCAGGAAATGACTCACATGTTTTTATAGAGACGGTGGGCCCCCCGCCGTTGTGAGGTCTGGGAAGCGTTAGGGCCCCAGACATGCATCTGCCCCCGGTTAGTGGAGGGGGCTCCTGAGGCCTGGAGGGGCGGCTTCAGCCGGCACCGCCGGGCCCACCCGGGTGCCCTGCCACCTACCGCATGTGCCCGTCAGCTCGTGTGTGCCCGGGTGCTGGCCTCTGCCCTGCATGGGATGTAGGCGGTGCCCTCAGCAGGGGCCCTCGGGGTTTGTTCTCTGTCCCAGAGCCCCCATCAGGGCGCGGGAAGGACCCCAGGCAGGGCACGTCCTGGCCGTCAGCCCTGTGAGGGGTGCTTTGATCAGAGGTGGATTCTCTGGGTGTGGGGCACGGACTGTACACCTTCCCGGGCCGCGTGGCACTGGGGCAGACTGGCACCTTCTGCTACCCAGGGTTACCCCCAGCCAGGGCAGGAGGGGGTGTGTGGAGGGGGCTCTGCAAGGCCCCCACAGGGCGGGATGGGGCGGGGCTGCAAGGTTCCCACAGGGCGGGGCTACGAGGCCCCCAAGGGGTGGGGCTGCAAGGTTCCCACAGGGAGGGGCGGGGCTACAAGTCCCCCCCCAAGGGGCGGGGCTGCAAGGTTCCCACAGGGAGGGGCGGGGCTACAAGTCCCCCCCCAAGGGGCGGGGCTGCAAGGTTCCCACAGGGAGGGGCGGGGCTACAAGTCCCCCCCCAAGGGGCGGGGCTGCAAGATTCCCACAGGGAGGGGCGGGGCTACAAGTCCCCCCCCAAGGGGCGGGGCTGCAAGATTCCCACAGGGAGGGGCGGGGCTATGAGGCCCCCCAAGGGGCGGGGCTGTAAGGTTCCTACAGGGAGGGGCGGGGCTACGAGGCCCCCCAAGGGGAGGGGCTGCAAGGTTCCCACACGGTGGGGCGGGGCTTTGAGCCCCCCCACAGGGTGGGGCTGGGCGGGGCTGCGAGGGCCCCACAATCTTTCTGGAGGCCACTCCGTCCCAGGACCATTGCACTCCTTGGTGATGCTGGGGACACAGCAAAGGGTTCGCAGGTGCATCCAGGTGGCAGGAAGGAGGGTGGAGCCGGCCCTGCCGCCCATTCCCGGCAGCTGCTCTCCAGGGTCCCACATGCCCCCTGCAGCCCCGGCCTGCCCCCCACCCGCCAGGCCCTGCCCGGCTGTGCCCGCCAGGCCGCCCCTCAGCACGCTCCCGCACGGCCCTCCCTGCCCGCCCCGTAGCCTCTGTCCACTGCCCACTGCTGTGATTGCCCTGGTCCCTCAGGGGACCCGGGCTGTGTCCAGCAGCCCCACTGGGGCAGGGGGTCGGTGCGGGGGGCCTGAGGGAGGGCAGCTCCGCCTGGGGGTGACTGGAGGCCCTTCCTCCCCCTCCTGCAGAGTGCCCAGTGGGGACGTTTGGTGTGAGCTGCTCAGGCGCCTGCTCCTGTAGGGGGGCCCCCTGCAACAGGGTCACGGGGCAGTGCCTGTGCCCGCCTGGGAGGACCGGGGACGACTGTGGGGCAGGTGAGTGGCAGGCGTGCTGTGTGGGCGCCTCCCATCCCTGTGCTGCAGGATTCCGGAGGGGCATCCGCCAGGGCCGTGCTTGGGGAGCCCTGACCCCAGTCCGGGGCCCCTGCAGACCCCAGGCCTGTCCACAGCAGCTGTGAGGGCTCCTGCTGAACTGCCCTGGGCGCTGGGAGTGGGGTGGGGGCTGCCCTGGCTGGCGGTGGCCACACAGGGGTGCCAGGAACCCGTCAGCCATGGGGACAGGTGGGCCAGCAGAGCCCCCAGCCCTTCCCCAGCCTCCCTGCGGTCTGGCCTCCGGCTGCCTGCTCACTGCATGGGGGTCTCCTGGCCCCCGGGGTAGCCCCCACTGTGACTGCTGAGCTGTCCTGGGGCAGGGGTCCCTCCTCTGGAGGGTAGCACCCCGCAGCCCGAGGAAGGGCCCGGACTCCCCATGAGCAGCCCTGCTGCCTCCCCGGTCCCCGCTCCTGGGCACGGGGTTCGGTGCCATGCCAGGTGGGCCCAGCAGGGGACACTGATGGGTGTGGGGGTCTAGATTGCCCCGAGGGCCGCTGGGGGCTCGGCTGCCAGGAGATCTGCCCCGCATGCGAGCACGGCGCTGCCTGTGACCCCGAGACTGGAGCCTGCCGCTGCAGCCCCGGCTACACGGGCAGCCGCTGCCAGGACGGTGAGTGTGTGCCCACCTGCCGCCGCCCCCCATCCACCTGTGGCCCTGCCCCGCCACTCACCCGCCCTTCCCTGCAGTGTGCCCAGCGGGCTGGTTTGGGCCTGGCTGCCACACGCGTTGCTCCTGTACCAACGACGGGCACTGCCATCCGGTCACCGGACGCTGCAGCTGTGCCCCGGGGTGGACCGGCCTCAGCTGCCAGAGAGGTGGGTGGCCTGGTCCGGCGCCCCTGCCCCGGGAGGGGCCAGGGGTGGGAGCCGGCGGGGCTGTGCAGGTGACAGGGCTGTGTTTCAGTCTGTGACAGTGGGCAGTGGGGACCCGACTGCAGCCACGCCTGCAACTGCAGCGCCGGCCACGGGAGCTGTGACGCCGTCAGCGGCCGGTGTCTGTGCGAGGCCGGCTACATGGGCCCGCGGTGTGAGCAGCGTGAGTCCTGGCTCCCTGTGTGTGCACGTGACACACACAGCTGCACACGTGCGTGCCGTCCTGTCCCCAGACAGGCAGGGGTCTCATTTGAGCTCACCCAGTGCCCCCTGCCAGCCTGGGCCCCATGGAAGGTGCCCCTGGGGCCGCAGGTGGGGCAAGGAAGCGGGCATCTGGCACCTGGAGAAGGACGAGGGCCCTGTGCCCCGTGGCCGGGCCTGGGCAGGTCCTGCGATGGCAGCCCCAGAGGTCGCGTTTGGGGCCCCTGCCTCCCCCCAGGGCTCGGCTCCTGCCTGGGCAGGGAGGGGCAGGGTCCTGTGGGTGAGCCCAGCACCCCTGGCGCAGGGGGCCAGCCTGCCCCTCGGTCTCCAGCCGACAGGGATGGCAGAGGCCCCGGGCAGGACGTGGGTGGGTCCATCACCACCAGCTGAGGAGGGCGCTGCCATGTGTCTCACTCAGGGTGTCCCCAGGGCCACTTCGGGCCTGGCTGTGGGCAGCGGTGCCAGTGTGAGCACGGGGCCTCCTGTGACCATGTCAGTGGGGCCTGCACCTGTCTGGCCGGCTGGAGGGGCACCTTTTGCGAGCTCGGTGAGCCGGGGCGGGAATGTGGGGGGCCAGGCTGGCGGGCATGTGGGGGGCCAGGCTGGGGCGGGCATGTGGGGGGCCAGGCTGGTGAGAATGTGGGGGGCCAGGCTGGCGGGCATGTGGGGGCCAGGCGGGGGCTGGTGGGGGCAGTAGGGTGGGGGGCCAGGCTGGCGGGCATGTGGGGGGCCAGGCTGGGGCGGGCGGGGGCAGTAGGGTGGGTGGCCCATGACCACCCCTGTCTCCATCGCCTGCTTGCAGCCTGCCCAGCTGGCTTCTTTGGCCTGGACTGCCACCAGGCCTGTGACTGCCCCGCCGGGACCCCCTGTGACGCCATGAGTGGCCTGTGCCTCTGTCCCGCCGGCCACCGGGGCCCCCGCTGCAACCAGAGTGCGTGAAGCCCTGTCTGCCCGGGTGCTGAGTCGGTGGCCGGTTCACTGTGCCTGGCTCATCCTGGGTGCCCTGCTGCCCGAAGCCGCCGGGTGGCCACTCGGAACGCGGTTTTGCCCACAGTGGCCATCGTGTTGGTCCCTACTTGTGGTCACCCTGAGTGACGCCTGGGACAGAGGGCGGAACGGGGCTCCCTCTCCGCTGTGGTCCCCTCGGTCCCACCCCAGACCCCTGACCGCCCCTCTCCTGCAGCCTGCCCGGCCCTCACCTACGGGCACAACTGCAGCCGCGCCTGCTCCTGCTTCAACGGGGCCTCCTGTGACCCGGCGCACGGGCAGTGCCGCTGTGGCCCTGGCTGGACAGGCCCCACCTGCCAGCAGGGTGAGCTCCCCCCATCATCTGGGGCCGGGGGCTGCGCTCACCCCCGCTGGGCTGGGCAGGGTCACGTGGGCGTGGGCCGCTGGGTGCACACGAGGCTCACCGGGGCAGGGGGGCAGGAAGGGCAGGGGGTGTGCGTCTCCACGGGGTCCCCTGGCACCTGGGGGCGGGGCCGCTGTCTGAGCTCCCCAGGGTCCCCTGCCGGCGGCTCTGGGCCTGGCCCACCCCCCGGAGACCCCCCACCGCCGTCTCGCCCGCAGCCTGCCCCGAGGGCACGTTTGGGGCTCGCTGTGAGGAGCGCTGTGCCTGCCGGTGGGGAGCCACCTGCCACCCTGTCACCGGGGCCTGCCTCTGCCCCCCGGGATGGAGGGGTTTGCTCTGTGATCATGGTGAGTCCCCAGCCCCACCGGCACCCTTAGGGGTGGGTCTCAGCCCCCCGGGCCGGGGCCCACGCCAGCCCTTGCCTCCCTGCAGCCTGCCCGCACGGCTGGTTTGGAGGGGCCTGCGCCCAGCGCTGCCGGTGCCCACGGGGCGCTTCCTGCCACCACGTCACCGGGGAGTGCCACTGTCCCCCGGGCCTCACTGGGCCTGGCTGTGAGCATGGTAGGTGACAGGGCGGCCCTGAGCGCCTCCCTCGAGCGGTGCGTGAGAACCTCCCGCCAAGAGGGGTGCAGGGGCGACTTGGGAAGGACCCCTGCTTCCGGGCTGGGCTGGGGCTGACCCCCCTGCCCCCCGCCTGCACCCCAGCCTGCCCGCCCGGCTCCTTTGGGGACAGCTGTGGGCAGAAGTGCCAGTGTCCCGGCAGGAACCAGACCTGCCACCCGTCCTCGGGGGCCTGCGTGTGCGCTGCCGGCTACCACGGCTCTGGCTGTGAGCAACGTGAGTGCTGTGCGGGCGTCGGGAGGGTCCTCGGGAGGGTCCTCGGGAGGGTCCGCGTCTGGGCGGACGAGGTGGGTGCCGGGAGCTCCCACCCCTGACCCTGCAGCCGGCCTCTTCCCCCTGCAGGGTGCCCACCTGGGCACTTTGGGCCGGGCTGTGAGCTGCTGTGTGGATGTCTCAACGGGGGCTCCTGTGACGTGGCCACGGGGACCTGCCACTGTCCGGCCGGGTTCCTGGGGCCGGACTGCAGCCTTGGTGGGTGGCTGCGGGAGGGCGGGGGCCCCCCCAGTGCCCACCACCCAGCACCCACCACCCGGCCTGCCCCTCTGACCACACCTGCCCAGGCTTCCCGCCGGCTGCACTAGGCTGGGGGTGCGCCTCCTGGTCGGGTGCCGAGCCCCCCACCTGGGTGATGCCCCGCGGGGGTGGGTGCACCTCTGTGCAGAGCCAGCGGGCATCCTGCTGACAGGACCTTGCCCTGAGTCATATGGGGACTTTCCACCCGTCTGGGAGGCTGGCTGGGCTGGTGGGTGGGGTGGGGCCCCCGTGAGTCACTGTGGCTGCCGGGCAGATGGGGGGCGGGGGGTGTGGGGGGCAGTCTCCGCCCTGTCTGGGTCAGACTCGGAGGGCTACCCCCACCCCGTCCTGTCCGCCCTGCCCTGATCCTTCTTGCTGTGCCCCAACATGGCAGAGAGGGGGGGTCCAGCCAGGGCGGCCACCCTTTCCTTCTGTCCTGGCAGCCTGCCCGCAGGGCCACTTCGGTCCCGGTTGTGCCCGCGTGTGC
>PVKE010005612.1:48232-58547 GCA_004027555.1 Craseonycteris thonglongyai
CAGGGCAGAAGCAGTGGGGAGCCCCCAGCCCTCCGGTCCTCAGGGCAGAAGCAGTGGGGAGCCCCCAGCCCTCCGGTCCTCAGGGCAGAAGCAGTGGGGA
The DNA here is from genome assembly GCA_004027555.1 of Craseonycteris thonglongyai. Lineage (NCBI taxonomy): Eukaryota > Metazoa > Chordata > Mammalia > Chiroptera > Craseonycteridae > Craseonycteris > Craseonycteris thonglongyai. Next base: position 48,333 of record PVKE010005612.1, read on the forward strand.
GCCCCCAGCCCTCCGGTCCTCAGGGCAGAAGCAGTGGGGAGCCCCCAGCCCTCCGGTCCTCAGGGCAGAAGCAGTGGGGAGCCCCCAGCCCTCTGGTCCTCAGGGCAGAAGCAGTGGGGAGCCCCCAGCCCTCCAGTCCTCAGGGCAGAAGCAGTGGGGAGGGATGGACGGCTCACAGGGACGTGGTGGCCAGGGGAGGTTGGGCCCAGCTTGTCACACCAAACCCTCAGGGTCTGAGCTGTCACCCCTCCCCCCACTCTGACACCAGATAGCTGAAACCCCGAGGACAAAGGACCTCAGGGGCAAGATACGGAGGTTCTGGGAAGCCCTGGCCCCTTAAACAGACCACCAGCAAACGACCGGAGGCCGAGGAGCCCGACCAGCGAGCCACGTGTTAGGACTTGGAAGTAAAGACAGTTACTACCGGGAGGGGCCGGGGAGGACGGAGCCCAGGCAGGGGGCAGCCGTTAAGGCCGGGCCCGCCGGAGAGGCTGAACCTGCAGAGAACGGGAGTCGGCGGAGGGGTCACTGGGGGCGGGCGGGCACAGCTGGGTTGTGGGGTGTCCAGCCCAGGAGGCCGCGGGGAGGCTCAGAGAGGACGTACAACGAAGGGCTAATGGGAACGACGGAGAAGTGTTAACGCCACCGAGTTGCAGTCTTAGAGAAAGCAAGGGGGGTCACGGCTGTAAAGACGAGCTTCGCGGGAAAAACGGGAGGCAGCCGCCGACGGAAAGCGCTCAAAAGCAAACAGGTGAAAAGCCACAACCTACAGAACTTGATGAGGGTCAGGGGCGAAGGGAAATTCTAAAAAAGTGCCCAGACACGAACGGGGACCAGAGTGGCATCGGGCTTGATGACACACGCTCCAGGCAAGGAGACGGGTGTGGTTTGCCTAGTGTCTCAAAAAAACTGGGAAACTTGAATTTCACGCCCTGCTAAACTATCCCCGGAAAGCAAAGCCCACGTTCGCACGGCCCGTGGGGGTCCCCAAGCTCCCACACGGAAACCTCCCCAGAAAACAGCTCAGCGGAAGCTTCCGGCAACGAGAGAAAAGCCACGGGGTAGTCACATGCCCCGTGGGATCAAAACATTATTAACTGACAACTGGAACCCCGGCCCACGGAGGCGGAGCTCTTCAGTCTCGCTCCTGCGGGCGGGAGTCGTGCTCACAGGTGGTCACGAGACAGGTGTTGCTCACAGGTGGTCACGAGACAGGTGTTGCTCACAGGTGGTCACGAGACAGGTGTTGCTCACAGGTGGTCACGAGACAGGTGTGACCAGGGCCGGACGGCTGACGGGAGTTTTGCTTTCAAACCTCGTGCAGGAAACGTCTCCCCGGTGGAAGGCAGGGAAGGAGGAAAAATAAAGCCTAATAAGACCGGATTCCCAGATTCTAACGTAAGTCGTTCCAGGTGATGTAAACACAGGCCCCTGGACCACGTTAAACGCGATTCAACAGTATTTCACTGTAAAAGAGGCAGCTAGGAGGATACAAACAGAAGCCTCTGAAATAATCCAAAGGAAAGCTGGGCCAGGAGTTCTACTATTTCAGGCTTAAAAGCATCCTAGTGACTATACTATACACGCAGATATGCCCGCAGCCGGAGAGGCCCAGACATTCACGCAGCGGTGGCAATAACGGCTGCACCTGGGGGTATTAGCGTGCTCTACAAAAACCGGCAGCTTCAGCAAAAAGGCATGAGCGATGGTGAAATTTGAACAAGCTTTAACACTTGCTATATTTTTATACTGATGTTCAGATATTCATGTGTGTACTCATTTACGTTCCTATAAACTTCACACTCAGCAAATGCAGACTAAGGGAATATTTAATAAAATTGAAATTTCTTTGAAGACTAACAAGAAAGAAAAACAACCAGCAAGTTTGTTGATTATTTTTAAACGTGAAGCAAAAAAAAAATGCAGGCGGGAGCGTTAACTACAGAAAAGAGCATGATATAAAAAATATCGATAACTTTGGAAACTTAGAAACGTAGATATGTCTTGGGGAAAATATAAAATGTCAGGTGTAGGTAGGAGTTAAGCACTTGAATAAAACAATAACAAAGGCAAAGAGTCATCAGAACGGCCCCCAAGCCCCCTAACATCTGGGACGATGCTGGTTGGGAAGCCGTGCCAGCGTTGAAGGCACCGTGAGCTTGTCTAACACGAGTTACTCCAGAAACCTTAGCGGGAAACCGCTCAGCTCATCCTCGAGGCCCTAAAGCCGGTGTTGGGGGCCGTGCAAGACGACAGACCCGTGACGTGTGTGCAGAAACCCTACATCGAGTGTCAGCTCCTCAAATAAAAAGTATCTGAGAAACAGCATCCACTTGATCCAGCGGGAATCGGACCCGATTCTAACGCCAGGACAGCTGACGGTGAGCGAATGCACCAGCGTCTCCGGGTAAGACGGGGACTCAGGCTGCAAGCAGAGGCACCGAGGTAGGTCGCCCTTCCCGGAGGAACGCCCTTCCCGGAGGAAGGTGCAGGACGGTGCAGGACGGTGCAGGACGGTGCAGGACGGTGCAGGACGGTGCAGGAAGGTGCAGGACGGTGCAGGACGGTGCAGGACGGTGCAGGAAGGTGCAGGACGGTGCAGGAAGGTGCAGGACGGTGCAGGACGGTGCAGGACGGTGCAGGACGGTGCAGGAAGGTGCAGGACGGTGCAGGAAGGTGCAGGAAGGCGGCTTCCTCAGCAGCGCCAAGAACCGGCTGCGAGTGGCGTGGGGAGAGCAGACGCGTGGAGCCTCGTACAGCGTGTGGAGGACGCACAAGGGGCCGGAACCTGAGGACACCCCCTCTCCAGCCCCTGACGGGAGACACAGCTGGGGGAGCAACCTGGGGCGTCCAACCTGGTGCCCCTGCTGGCCACCAGGGGGTGGCAGAGGGGGGCAGGGCTGCCCAGAAGAAAGGCCAAGTCAGGGAGGCTGGTGGAGGCCTGGAATGTTCTGGAGGGGCTGGAAACGGGAGCCCGGGGGGGTGCATGGCTCAGGGTCCCCGAGACTCGTGCCCGGATGGGGAGCAGACACGAGGTCACTGGGGCGCACCTGTTTGAGTTATAGGCAGCACTTCCCCGGAGACGTGGTTTACAGGACACTGTGGTTCAAGGGCGTGCGCACGCAGCCCCGCCCACATGCTGGCCGTGGGTCCCCCCCACAGCACCCCAGGAAAAGCAGGGCGTGGGCCCAGCACACAGGTGGGAAAACGGGGGGCCCGGTTTCCACCTGTACAGGGAGGAAGGGTCTGTGCCTGTTGCCCAGTGCCCCCCCCCCGGGAGGGCCCTGCTTCCAGAGGTCACTGAGGGTCCGTGGGAGGGTGGGAGGGCCCCGCCCTGCTGAGCTGACCCCCCTTCACCTCCTGGTGCAGGGGCCACCCCTCCCCCAGCCAGTCCTTTCCTCCCGCGTCTGGGCCTGATGCTGGCCCCACGGCGGAGGCGGGAGGCAGCCCTCCCCAGCCACCTACTCTGGGGGGGCCACACCCCTGGCTTCCATAGATGCTGGCACCCCAGTGACATGTTGCAGACTCAGAATGCTGGGAGCCCCCACCCCAAGACAGCTCTGCTCAGGACAGGCATCAGGAGGGCTGGCGAGGGCTCCCCGGGAGAGTGGACTGGCCCCTGCCCCCCAGCAGGACCCTCCTTCCCAGCCCCGAGCCCTGCCTGCCTCCCACCCACTCAGCCCCATCCTGGGGCAGCACTGGGGGCTGGGGGGCTGCCCTCACTGGCCGCCCCCACGATGCTCCAGGCGGACACAGGCCGAGGACGACCCTGGCGCGACCGCAGCACAGTGACCACACCTGGGGGCCCAGCCCAAGGCACCTGGGAGATCTCGGGGGACTCGTGGGTCCTTCACGTGGTTCTCAGAGTCACTGGAAACGCAGGTGTTCTAGAAAAACTTTAATGTCTGGAAAACTCAAAAGTCACAGTTACAGTGCTGGGAGCACAGCGCCACCTCGCTCTGGCCGGCCGTCCTCCCGGACGCGGGGTCGGGGGGCAGCCCGGGGCCCTCAAGGCCCCCCTGGGCCCACACGGGGTGCCGTCCCCAGTTTTCGGGGTGATCCGTCTCGTCACCCAGGACCCCCCTGTCCTGGGGTGCACAGGAGGGGCGGGGCTCAGGGCCGGCACGGCCCCGTGAGTGTGTTGGGGGCGGGCTGGGGGCACGTGGGACCCCCTGTGGAAGTGTCTGGAGGCTTCGCTGCAGCCCCCGGGCAGACACGGGACGGCTGAGGCTCCCGGCTCGGCCCAGGGCGGGCGTGTGGGTGGGGGCCCTCCTGGGAGGTGGGGGGCAGGCGGGCTACACGTCCGTCTCCACCCGCAGCCGCTCCATCCTGCGTACGTTGCCCTCCACAGCCACCTGGCTGGTGATGCTCCGGGCAAAGTCCTCAGGAAACCAGCCCGTCTCACCGTCCCGCAGCCTCTCGCCGTAGAACCACCCTGAGCCCAGATGCGGGGCAGGTGAGGGCGGCATCCCCGGCCCTCTAGGGGCGACCCCGGTCCTCCCGCCTGGGGGGGCCTTGCTCCCGGTCACATCAGCAGTGATCAGCCCCAGGAAGGGCAGGGCCACCTCCACCCACTGGACCCTGCAACTCGAGGGCATCTGGAGATGTCCTTGAGGGAGGACGCTGCAGGGGACCTGGGACCCAGGCCCAGCTCAGGCACTGACTGCTTCCGGGAGGAGGGGGCGGGCTCCTGGGCCCCCCGTGTCCCCCACACTCACCATCTTCCTGCTGCAGGATCAGGACCACGTCCGCTTGCTGCAGCGTGATCTCGTCCACCTGCCTGGCCAGGTAGGCCTTAGTGACCTCCACCTGCAGCAGGTCTGGGGACACGGAGGGGCAGGGTCAGGGCAGGACCGAGCTCTGCACCCCAAGCCGGGCGGGGCCCCGCCTCCCCACACGGCCCACGTGGCCAAGTCTCCGCCAGACGTCACAGCTCGCACACATGTGGCCGCTTCCCTCGGGCTGAAGCCGGGCCCCCCCAAAGACCACGGCTCAGGCCCAGCTTCCAGGGGTCCAGGGCTGAGTGACAGATGGTGGGCTGGCCGCCCCAGCTCTCAGGCCTCAGTTTCCCCCGCTGGGGGCGGGAGGGGCCGGTGGGCACGCTCACCTCCCTTGTTGGTGGGGCCCTGCCCCCGCCGCTCCTGGTGCGTGAGAGCCGTGATCCACCGGGCCCGGTCACTCCTGGGGGCAGAGAGCGTGAGCGGGGCCCGCGCTCAGCATCCAAGCACGCGACGCGCAGCGCGGCCCGGTGGAAATATGGGGGGTGGTGCACCCCCTGGGGGCATCTTGGCACCCCCACACGGCCCCCGGGGACGGCAGTGGTGACGAAGACTCACGCTGCCTGGCCGGGCTTCCCTGAGCCTGGCTCTGAGCAGACGTCCCCCGGGGCCGGGCGTCCCCACGCGCTGCACGGGGGGCTGAGGTGTGGGAGTCATGACACGGTCAGAGCTGGGGGGTGGCTGCACCCCAGGACCCAGGCTGCTGCCCCGTTTCCCAGCCGTGGGCCTCGAGCCCCTGCCTTTTGTCATCTGGCTGATTGACACCCAGGCCTTAGCTCCCCACCCAGGAAGGGGGCTGGGTTGTAGGGAGTGTGGGGGCCGTGCTCCCCAGGGGCCGTGCTGTAGGGAGCGTGGGGGTCCTGCTCCCGTCCTTGGGTGCCCTTGGGCCTCAGCCCTCTGCCCCTGGGACACTTCTGTGCCTCCCTTTGTGGCTGCGGTGGGCGCCCTCCTGGGAACATGAACTTGGTGAGGACCAGGCCACCCCCGGCATCGGGGACGGGGACAGGACGGGGACGGGATGGGGACGGGCCGCCCGCACTCACGCGGCCTCGGTGGACAGCAGGACGCTCTCCCGGCGGCCTTCGCTGTTGTGCAGCAGGGTGACCCGGAAGGGGTGCGGCACGGACGAACTGCGGCTGCCGCCCCCCGGCAGGCCGGGCTCCGCCGCCTCCAGCTTCTGGACCCGCACTTGCTCCAGCTGCGCGTAGTCCTGGACCGCGAAGCTGTCCTCGCTGTGGGACACGGGCCGGAGGCTGCAGGGGGCCGTGCACCCCGGTCCTGCGGCGTGCCCCCCGGCTCTGAGGCGGCCCCCCCACGCCCCTCGCGGCCCCGCCCCCCTGCGGGCCCCGAGTCCGGCTGCTGCCCGTGCCCAGCACAGGGCCACGCAGCCTGGCACCCACCGGCGGGGCCCACCTCTTCTTCTTGGTGACCACCAGGACGTCGTTGAACAGGAACAGGTAGCACGTTGGGCGGCTGGCGAGTTTCCGGAAAAGCCCGGCCTCTTCCACCAGGAAGAGCTCGCCGCGCTTCAGCAGCCAGCGGGAGGCGGAGATCAGCGGGAGGGACTGGGGACAAAGGGGACACTGAGCCCCGGACGTGGGGACCCATCCCCCGGCTGAGCGACAGGCCGTCCCCGGGGCAGGACCCAGGAAGGGACGGCAAGGGGTCCCGGCCTCACACCCAGGCCATTTAGTCGGCCGACAGGTGGGAGTGGGGCACCTAGGATGGGCCCCGGGCTCGGCTGCGCGCCCGCTGAGCGCTGCCTCCAGGAAGCCCCCCAGGCTGGCGAGGCCGGAGCACCTGGGCCGGAGGGTGCTGTCCAGGGGCCTACCTTGACCTTGCCGAAGTCCAGCTGTGTGTGCAGCGTGTACATCTGCTCCGTGCGCTCCATCTTGTGCGCCCCCTCGTTACACTGCTTCACTAGCTGTGGGGGGCGGGGTGTGTACAGAGCAGGCCCGGCTGCGGCCCTGCCCAGCCCTCCCCGCGGTCGCTCTGGTCCCTGCCTTGCATGGGCACCTGCGTGCAAGCTCCAAGCTCCAGAGCCCTGGGCCTCAGTTTCCCCATGAAAAACGTGCGATGGACAATCTGGAAACACTTCCAGCCTGGCCCCCAGTGTCTCCGCCATGGGGGGGCGGGGAGGGTCCCCCTCACCTTGCTGATGGCTTTCAGTGCGCGGCTGGCGGCCTTGTACCTCTCGGGGTGGCCCTGGGACTTGAGGCAGAGTGTCTGCGGAGAAGACGCCAGGTGTGGGAGGTGCCCTCCTGCACCCCAGGCTCGGGGGCCCCGCACGGGGCAGGGGCTCCCTCGCCCACACCTGACCCGGTGGGGGCTACAGAGCCGTCGAGGGCTGGTGCCCAGAGGGCTTCCCCCAGGCCCGTTGGGACACACGGCCCCCAAGTGGTGCTGCCGGGTCAGGCTGCCTGGGGGGGAACCAGGAACAAACCCCCCAGGCCCTTGGTCCAGCCAGGGGACGCCCCCTGTAGCTTCTAGTTCAACTCTTCCCAGGGGGCTCCGCAGGGTCTGCCATCCCACGTGGCGTGGAGATGACCAGCTGAGCATGGGGTGCCGCTGGGAGCTTAGTGGGGCTCCCTCCATGTGTGCACACGCATGCATGCATGCACATGCACATGCATACATATGTGTATGTGCACCGTGCACCTTCCACACTCATGTCCCTCTCTGCCCACCCGGGACACCAGGCTGAGGGGTGCTGGGCAGGAGGTGGCAACGGCCCAGGACCCAGGCCGGGCAGGGGTCTGGGTGACGCTCCACAGGAACGATCCCCGTGAACCACCCAGTAAGTCAAGGGTTATCCCCAAAGCGTGGGGCCTGGTCCTGGCAGACAGTTCTGTGGACCACGCCGGGACCACGGCACCGTGGCTATTAAAGCCATCGTGTGACCACCCTCAGAACTGTGACAGCACAGGCACAACACGGAGGAGCAGGTCGCGCGTGTCCTGCTGCCGGCGGGGGTTGGGCGGGGACTCACGTCCGTCAGGAGGGGCAGCCGCGTCACCCTCTGCATGGGCAGGATCAGGAAGGAGATCATGGGCAGCCCCCCGCACGCGGGCCGCGTCTCGATGTCCCTGAGGGCGTCTCGGAAGGCGGCGTTGCTGCTTCTGCAACAGAGAGCGGGGCTCATGCCGGGCCGCGGCGGGCACGTGCGCCCAGCAGCCCGGGCCCTCCCGCGCCCCCGCTCACGTCAGCTTCTGCAGGGCGCGCTGCTGGTACACCTCGTTGGAGCAGTAGGCGACGTAGGGGTGGAAGTGCCTCTCGGCGTGCTCCTCCAGGACGTCGCTGATGTCCTCCACGCACACCTGCGCCCGGTGCCGCTGCTCCAGGTCCTCGAAGAACCTGCAGGGGCGAGGACCGCGGGCCTGGCTGCCACACGCACGTGTGCAAAAGTGTGTGCAAACACATGCGCACACATGACAGGTACACAGACACGTGCATGACAGGCACACACATGACATGGGCACACTGACACATGCACACACACAACAGACACGGCATGTGCACACACAACATAGGCACACGGACACATACAACAGACACGGCACATGCACACACATGAAAGACATGGCATGTGCACACGTGCATAGACACACATGTACCTGCATGACATGGACACACACATGGGTGCCCAGCTCGGCACCCGGGGGCAGCTCCAGCCGGCACCGGGCCTGGGCCGCCCAGGGTTCTGTTCCCACGGGCGGCCACTGCTCAGCGGCTGGGCCTCGCTGGACCCGAGTCCCGTCACCTGGGGTCAGCTCACCAGCCGGAGCCCCGTGAGGCCCCCTCACCCCCCAGGTCCCGGCCTCTGAGAGGCCCCTCCCCCGCGACAGGCCGGGCAGCCCTGTCTGGAGATAAGACCCTCCAGACCGCCTGGAGATAAGAGCAGACCACTGGCGGTCTGACCTCTCAAGGGCCCGGGCTGCCTGGTCGCAGGGCCACACACGCGTGTGCTCAGGATGGCTGGCACCCCCGTGGGCTTCTGAGGAGGGTCTGCGAGGTCTGGGGCTGGCCTTCGGCCACTGACCCTTGGGGAGGCTGCTGTGAATGGCCAAGAGCTGCTGGACCCAGGCAGAAAGCCTCACCTAGGACAGGACAGCCCCCCACCCATGGCCCCGAAACTCCCACGGGGCCCACCTCAGACTCTGGGTGGGGCTCAGCGAGGGGGGTTCTGCTGCTGAGGTGCATGAAACCGGCCCTGAGCTGTCGGAGCTCACCTACCCACCCCATCAGCAAGGCGGGCTGCTGAGGCTCAGGGAGGGTGTCCCGGGGTCCAGGGAAGCTCAGGCTGAGCCCACCCTGGTGCACACTTGGACCACACCCTTCACAGAAGTAAACATCCACACACCTGCCGCCCCACACATGCACCTGCTGTCCGACACGTGTGCATGCACACACCTGCCACCCCACATGCATGCACACGCATGCACCTGCTGTCCCACATGTGTGCATGCACACCTGCCACCCCACATGCATGCACACACATGCACCTGCTGTCCCACATGTGCATGCACACCTGCCACCCCACATGCATGCACACACATGCACCTGCTGTCCCACACATGTGCAAGGACACACCTGCTGCCCACACGTATGAATGCACACACATGCACCTGCTGTCCCAATGTGTACAAGCACACACCTGCTGCCCACACGTATGAATGCACACATGCCACCCCACGTGTACACACACATGCACACACCTGATGCCCACATATGTGCACATATGCACACACACATGCACCTGCTGCTTCGTGCATACACACATGCAAACTCACATGCACGCGGCCCACGAGGGCCTTCAGCTGCAAAGTCCGGCCCCTCCTCCACCTCCCGGACCTGCAACCGGAGCCCTGGGCCGGGCACCAGACACCCTTGGAAGGAACACGACCCAGGTGCAACTGGAGGTCACCGGCGCCAGCCCTGCCCTGCGGGCACCTTGGCCTTCCGGGCCTGCGTGTCCCAACAGGAACGCCCGTGGGAGGTGTCCCACCTCTTGCACATGCAGGGGACGGGGTGTAAGACGCCCGCTGTCCCCAGGGCCCCTCGGGGGCCTCAGGTTCTCACCCTCCCTTCCAGCCAGCGGCTGTTCCAACCCTGCCTCCCGCAGTCACAGGCCAGGGGTCCCCCAGAACCTGGCCGTGGGCGGGACCCCACCTCTGACTGGCGCTCATGACGTCCAGGATGTTGGAGAACAGGTGGTGGTGCTCCGTCTGGGTCATGGTGGCCCGCAGCTCGCGGGACTGCAGGAACTCGGCCACCAGGATGCCCAGGCTGTGCTGGTACGAGAACTCGGACGTCAGGATCTCGAAGATGGCCTGGGGGCGGGGCGAGGAGAGCGCTGGGGGCGGGGCCACGGGGCGGGGCCACAGGGCGGGGCGAAAACGGGGCCATGGGGCGGAGCAAGAGCGCTGGGGGCAGGGCG
>PVKE010005613.1:0-58201 GCA_004027555.1 Craseonycteris thonglongyai
GGATTCTCCTTAGTCACAGTGTCTCCGTTGGCTTATTCCTTATAACAGATGTGCTGTGCGAAGGCAACATGTTAGTAGTAGGGAAACTGTCAGGAGGGGAGAAAGGGGGTAGGAACTTCCTGTACATTCTGCTCCATTTTGCTGTTAACCTAAATTGCTCTAAAAAGAAAAGTCTATGAACGAGAGAGATGAAGTTATCTATACTGATCTGATGGCCAGCGTTCCTTAACAGGGACGTCCAAGCTTGTGGCTTCCCTGGTCCACACATAAAGTACACTAACACTGACGATAGCTGATGAGCTAAAAACAATTTTTTTTTTAAATCTCATAATGTTTTAGGAAAGTTTGTGAATTTGTGTTGAGCGGCCTGAGGCCCGCGGGTTGCAAGCTGGACACGCTTGCTCTAGGGTGGACGCTCTATCAGGGCAGGTGTGTCTGCTCTGTACACTGTATGTCCTGTTCATGTGACGTCGCGGTTAGCATGCAGAGCGGCCCACAGGTTCTGATCGGAAACCATTTGGGTCAGAAATGTTTGAGAATTTTTATTATGAGTTTAGAAAAGCAAGTCCACAGAATGTGCCCAGTATTATGTAACATCCCCTGCTGAATCTGGGTCAGCTCGCCACAGTCAAACACATTTATAATTCTGCAGCTAAAAAGAAACACAAAAAAAACATGAATATTCACACGGAGGCTATATATAGCCTCCCATTCGTTCAGGTCAGTTTCTGCCTCCAAATGAGTTACAAAATATTTGCATTTGTTGAAAATTCATTTTTTTCTCATAACTGGGGCTTGACAGCTAAATCACCCAATTACTTATTTTTAGAGGCGTAATTAATCCGCTGTTCCCGGAATTTGTCGGGGCCGGAGGTCGGGGTCTGCGGGGCAGTGTTGCCTGTGGTCCTGGCTGTTGCTTTCTACTCCCACAAACCCTCCCTCCAGCCGCGCCAAGCGTTTCCGTGAGCAGAGACCAGGCTGCCCCATGTCGCCGCCGTTTCCCAAGTCAGGGGCGGCGTGAGCCCCAACGTGCGATGACAGCAGCGTTACGCTGTCAGCCGGAGAACAAAGAAAGAAGAAGGGTTCTCTTCTCATTTGCAGTTTCTTCCTGTTTCTGCCCTCAGACCTATCCCAGCTGTCTGTAGATCTTCCTTCTGGATTTTTGGTGTGTTTTTGTTTGTCTGTTTGTTTTTTAAGATTTATTTTATTGTTTTGAGCAGGAGAAAAAGAAAGAGAGGGGGGGGGAGGGCCCAGAGCCGTCTCCATAGTTGTGTATCATTAGCTGTGACATGGTTTCATTCCACACAGGTGGATGTGGGGCCCCCGGGGTGGGAACTAAACTGGGGGCCTCCCGCACGGGAGGCGAGAACCTTCGCTGCCATCCCGGTGGTCACCAGTTGCCCCATAGTTCAGCACATGGGTTTGCACGGGCCGGGGCTGGGAAGGGAACCCCAGACCTCACGATTGCGAGGCAAGTGCTCAACCGCTGAGCCATCCCGGCCTCCTTGCTGCTTGTTCAAATGCTCACTCGAGGGAGTAAATAGGAACAAGGTGGAAGCAAGGAGCAGGTAAAAAGAAACATCCTATCCTGTGAGCAGCATGTCTGTCTCCTCTAAAATCTGCTTTTCTTCTGCTCCATTCAACTGGACCACCCCACAGAACCGAACGGAACACCGTACAGATACCGTGTGCAGGCGCGTGTCACACCTGGCCCGTGCACGGGTGCCCTGCACGCCCCTTGCTATTGATCTCTCAGCTGCAGCGCTCGCTGGACAGCTGCCCGGTCGTTGCTCCCACACCAGCCGCTCAGCGTTGAAGGAATTCTCACACTGGAGAGAAGAGTCAGTCTGACTGTTTCCTTTGTGTCAGAATCTTCGGTTTATCGCCCACATGTTGGAAGAGGCTGCTGACCTGACAGCTTTCAGGCAGAAGTGAATGTCCACGGCCCTTAGAGAGGCTGCAGGGGACGGCTCACACCAGCCAGATGCGTGGGCCCCGCGTGGGTGCTTCTGGGAACGTTCTGGCTGCGCAATGAGCAATGCTTCTCCGCCCGGGCCGTCCCCCTCCGTGTGAGTGCTGAGAAAGCACATGTCGAGCCTGATGCCTGGCCAGCCGGGGTGACACAAGGACGGGCCTCACTGTGCCATCCAGGGCAGCCACGTGTGGGCACCAATGACGCCCATGCTGGGATGAGCCCCCAGGACGCGGGGCCCCGGGGTCCGTGTCAGGACGCTCCTGAGAGCGCGTGATGCAACCATCTACCCAGACGGAACCCACATCCAACCCCCGGGGCTCACGCCCTGGGCTCCCCTTGCGTGTCCTGAGTCTGACTTCCCATGTGGAGAGTGTTGTCACGTGAGTGTTTCGGCCTCACACCCCGTGTGTCACCTGCCGCCTGTCTGATGCTGTCAGGACACTGAGGGCAGGTCACAGTCTCACCTCCCTGGCTGCTACGGGCGCAGGTCCCACCTGCCATCGGCATGAAGGGTCTGAACCACCCCCGGCCCAGCTCCACACGAATCTGGTCTCTGTCGTGTTGTCTGGTGACATCACAACGTTGCATCCGGGTCCTTTCCTGGCAGACTCACGTCTGAGTTGGCCACCGATGGTATTTCCACCGACCTGACTGGGGGAACGCCCAGGAAGTGTGGCCTTTGACCCCATCCCATGTGGAAGCAGTGGAGTGACTAGGCTGGGAGTGGCAAACCTATGGCACTCGAGCCCAAAGTGGCACACGGAGCAATTATTTCGGCATGCGGAGCTGTGAATACCATTTAAAAAATTATTGTTTATGCTCTTATAGACATAAAAATAATCGATACCTCTATATCACTCGGTGGGTTGGCACGTGAGTCGAGCGAGTATACTCTTATTTCATATACTTTGGCACTCAATCGCCAAAAGGTTTGCCACCCCTGGACTAGGCCGTTACCAGCCTCCAAGGGGTTGTTTCTCTTCATTGAGGTTCCTCGTGGGTCCGGGGCTGCACAGCATCTGTGCTCGTACCCTGGGGTCTCAGCTCTCACACTGCACAGGCTGCAGGCCGGACACGGCTGAGCTCCTGCAGTAGGAACCGGCGGGTCTGCCCTCCATGCAAGACCCCCGTCCCCACCCCAGCGACCACGTGATGGGCCGGTGTCTAGGCCATGCTTGGAGGAAGGTTTATCTTAGGCCTGTCTTGACTTTTTACTAAGTTGCCTTCGATGAAATATTTACGCTGCGAGCGCCCCGGCTGTCTGATACGGCTCAGCCCCTAATGCCTTGTAGGACGGGCCACAGACGGCCGTAGAGAGAGAACCACGTTGGCCTCCCCGGACTTGCCCACGCCCCCCCGCCCTTACCTTTGCTGGCCACTCGGGATCCAGACATGGCTCCTGGGACCCAGATGCGCGGGCCGTTCTTCCGGGAGCCCCTGTCCCCTGCGCTTCAGGCCTGCATTTCTCAGTCTCTCAGGCAGCCTCAGGCCAGATGGTGGCTCTGCTGCCTGTGGAGCAGCCTGGGAGACAGGTTTGGGGACCTGCAGAAATTGGGCAAATTATAACAAAGGAGGGAGGGAGGGAGGGGCAGAGAGAGAGATGGTTGATGTCCCAAAGCCGCAGATCAAATGGGCGATGCCTAGCTGTGGAGACGTGTTTTGTTACTTTTTTCTTAGAGGGTTATTTCATTTCTCTGTGAAAGTGGTTTTTATTTTTATTACAGATGTAGTACATTTGTAGTTTGTGCCCTGGGAAATACATTAAGTAACGTAATCCAGGATTCTGTGATCCCACCCATGTCTTTCCATAATCCCAGAGTTATCCGAGGTGTCCTGACAGTACCTTTTGTTTCTGAAATACCAGGGGGTGGGGGGCTCAAGAAGAAGCTGACATGGATTTTAACTCCCCCTCCCCACAAGAAAACAGATTTTGAAAAGGAAAGACTCAAATGGGAACAGGATTGGAGACTCCCTGGTGGAGAGCAGCATTTTCCAGTAAAGGGTAGAGGGGTCAGAGCAGCCTCACCTTTGAGCTACAGAAGTTTCTGGTCAGGAATCTCAAAGGCTTCTCAGTCTTTACTGGAGCATAAAGGGGGTTTTCCTTCGTTTAGGTCCCCTCTCTTCTCTTTACAAACATGCACTTTACTCAGAAATAGTCCATGTGGAACACGGGTGGTGTGGTGGAAGTCGCCTGGTAGCCGATGGCCGGAAGCCGGGCAACCATTCTGGACCAGTGTCTGCGCTAAGCCCCCAGGTGGGGCTGAGGTCCACGGTCTGAAACCTCTAAGACTGTATCCGGGCTGTTGCCAGCCTGGCTGCTTCCCCTTCTTCTCACCATCCTTCTCGAGAATTCCCGAAAGGAGGAACAGTCATGGCCCACAGCGCCCCTGCGAGACCCCTAATAACAGCGTGAGCCCACCCCCTCCCTCCAAGACAGGGAGCCCTGGGGTGACTTCTCAGCCTTTTGGGAACCCAAACACCAGCCCACATCCTGTGGCTTAAACAAGCGGAGATCGTTTACTTCTAAGTGAAGGGCGGTGGTTGGCCCGGTGACAGCCTGCGTCACGTGGACAGGAGAGAGTTCACGCATCTGCGGCCTCCCCGAGGACGTCCTTGCTTGTCCATGCGCGTCCTCACAGCGCGGCGTTGGCAGGGAGGCTGAGACGGGCCCCACCTGCAGCTCCACACCTGCACAGATCCGTCCGATTTCTTTGCATGGATCCTATTTGCAGTTTTTGTTCTCAGCCCTTCACCTCTCGACTTCCGGACTAGACAGTCGAATTCCTTTCTGTGAATGTTATCGAGCAAGGTGATCAGATTTTGCCCAACAGAGTGAGTTTGGGGGTGGGTCCGAAGCCAGAGTTGGTGAATGGCCTGCTCTTAGGGAACGGAGAGCTGGGAACAGGAGGGCGAGTGTTAGGACCTCAGATCTTTATGCCTCAGATGACTAGCTGCACAGACAGGCTCATGGGACCCTGGTTTCTCCACTGTGGTCCCCCTCGATGGGCCTTAAAAAGCCCTGGGACATGATTACAGGGCAGGTGGCCCTGCCTGCCTGTGAGGCCTGTTTTGCTGAGTAAACCCTTGTCCTCTGCCATTTCTGAGACCCTCTTTACCTCTCTTGGCTGAAAGTCCTGGCCACGCCTCTCGTCACATAGAACAACCGCGTCGTGATAAAGGGTGAACTGGATCATCTAGGCTTTGCAAATGACTCACACACAGTCTTGTGTGTGACCTTCAAGACACTTGAAGGTCGCTTTGCAGCTACTACACCAGGCAAGAACTAGCCTGGGGTCACCTCCCTTGGGTTTTATCTAGAATTCAGGACGTCTGTCATTCAGGCACCTCCAAGGAACTTTCTAACTCTTTTTTTTTTCCCCTCAAAAATATCGGTAACCCCTGTCTAAAGGTGTTAAAGTTAGGCTATCTCTCTTCTGCACCTGGATAGCTGAACTTTCTAAAATCTCTGCCTTCATCTTTGTGAAACTAAGTAGCTCATGCTTCAGAGGCTGTGGATTTCCTTAGATGAGAACTGAAATGCTGTTCTCTTTATGCTGATGTTTATTTCCAGGCAGTGAGCCTGGTTAACTGAGAGAAAATAAACACGTCAGATGAAATGTGTTATTTATAGTGAATGCAAAACATCATCATTATCAATTCTTGTTACAAAATCCCCAGGAAAAAAAAAAAATTCTTTTTGTTATTTAAATGTGGCGTGGATACATTGAGAAGTAGTACAGATGTTAGCCCACAGCCTCTCAGCTGCATCCTGGATGATCATTATTATGTTTTATTCTTATTTGGAATTACTTGTAATAGATTGTGTATTTCTATATGAAATTCAAATCAGGGAACACCAATGAATCGGGATGATTGGTATTATATCTGTATAGACACACATAATTACAGAATTGGGACGGCAATACAAGTATTTCTCAGAGAAAAATCTACCAAGCTTACTGCTGTGTTAGGGGTCAGGATAAATAATGCTGGTTACTTTACTAGATATACTTCAAATCCACCTAATTCTTCTTTTTAAGATTTATTTTATTGTATTTTGTTGGGGTTTTTTTTTGAGAGAAAGTGGAGTGGGTGGAGGGCCCAGAGCAGTCTCCATAGTTGTCCATTGTTAGTTGTGACGTGGTTTTGTTCCACACAGGTGGACATGGGGCCATATGGGGCAGGAACCAAACCGGGGGCCTCCCGCATGGGAGGCGAGAACCTTCGCCGCCATCCTGGTGGTTACCAGTTGCGCTGCAGTTCAGCCTGTGGGTTTGCACAGGCCGGGGCTGGGACTCAAACCCCGAACCTCGAGATTGTGAGGCGAGCACTCAGCCGCTGACCCATCCCAGCTTCCCATGCATAGTTGTTCACAGTTAAATTGAGCTAACCCTGGACTGGTCTCTAAATGGGGTTTGGACATGTGTGTGTAAATTTTGAAAATCTGAAGTGTACATACCAGGATCTTGGAGTATCAGGTAGTATTAGAAGGAAGTACATGTGATTATGGGGAACTATTCATGGCTCCTTTCCCATTTTTCTTGGTGGAGAGCCAGGGATCTATTCATTCCTGTCATTTTAGGGGTGACAAGATGGAGGCACAGGGAGACCGGGGGTCGTGGAGTTTTTGCAGTTGACCCCAGGTGTCAAATCTTAGTTCACAGCTCTTCTGAATTCACATCCTGCTTGCTGTGACCACAAAGCCGTGTTGGCTGTCCCCTGTCCTCTATAATAACACAAAACTCTGTGGGATCATCTTGTCTCCTTAATTTTGCTTCTATCCCAACCTCAACATGTGGCTTTTTTTTCACGCCTGGGTTGGCAGCCTTAAGAGAAACTGTGTTTGATGCCTCCCTTAGATCCCCAAGTCAGCTCTCTCCCTTTTCCTCGGCCCCGATTCACCTGAGTGAATCCGGTCTCGTCCTGTCACCTGCCAACAAAAGGCTGGTTATGAAGGTTTTCCAGGATAGCAGCTGCAGCTCACACCCTAGAATAATCGCATCAGAGGGGAAAATGGATTGTCAGCTACAGGGCGATGTTCAGCATTACTTTCCATGAGAGCCGCTGCCTTTCTGTCGCAAAATTCATCAGTCAGCTGATTGAATATGTTAAAGGGTGGAAAAAAAAAAAACTCTCAAAGAGAACAAACCCTTTTTGACAATCTTCTGTTTAGAAGCTGCTACACTTGATCTCACGGAACGTGGGAAAATACGTACAATAAGCCTCCAAGGAGCTTACAGTGCAAAGAAGGCCAAAGAAAGATATAATCGTGTCCATAGAGAGAGATCATTTAAGAATCATGAGGGTCAAGGAAGAAAGTAAAGGTCTAGAAAAGCCTTCTAGAAAAAAAAAAAAAACCTCAACTAGATTTTGAAGAATGAAAATCATGCTCATGAGTATAATGTAGGTGGCGAGACACGTGTTGACCAGTGTTTATTATGGATGAATTTAGAAGCATGTGGGCTCTTTCCTGCGACTTAAAGTGTAGCTTGTGGATTGCTCCCATCTTTGCTGCTATTATGTGGAAAAATAAGTTTCTATTACTGAGAGAAAGACTTTAGAAGCCCAGGCATCGTTATATCCTCGAGCATCATGGAGCTTACAGACCTGGGGTGTTAGGGAGTTTGTGTCATATGGTTCCAGGTGCATGACGCACAAGCATCCCCATGTCTCCATAACAGTTTGGGGAATAAAGAAAACACACTGGCCACTCACCACATATAACTAGAGAATCATGACTCTAGAATGAAGAACTCGTGGTTCTTCATTTATGTTCATAGCCAACTGAAGAACGTTCTGTACGTATGTTATCAGCACAGAACCTTTTTCTCATTACTCTGTATTCAGGAAGCTGTCACTGTGTACTTGCAGGTATGTTATCCCGTGACAGAGGGGAAGAAGTGTAAGCATGTGACAGTAGACGGTCTTCCAGGAGAGCAGTGGCAGAAAGGGATGTAGGAGGCACAAGATGTGAGCAAACTGCGAGGCGGGGCTGAGACAGATGGAAGGTCAGATGTAGGGGGGAAGCCAAGGAGTCCGTGTATGGAAGTTGTTAGTACAAAAATAGGTGATCGATATGACACGAGAGAGCTTGTGTCTCCATCCTATCTTCACAATAACCCACAGAAGAGTCCCGTGTGCTTCTGTGTATAAGGTGCCCCCTACTTTTCTAACCCAACATTATGAAACCAGCACACAGCATACACCCCTGTATTTAAGACGGCCCCTAATTTTTAGTCTAACTGAACCACTGTGTACTGTTCTCTGTCAGGTGCACCTCTTTCATGTTCATCTTGTTGTTGCTTCCTGTCGTTCTTGTTCCGGGGTGGAAGGTGGCCCTCATTTCTGGATACTTTCTCTTCTCGTTTCAGACGACCACCCCCTGCACGGCCCAGTTTTTGTTCAAGAACCGAGTCATGTCATGTTTCCTCTGGATTCTGAGGAGAAGAAAGTGAAGCTCAGCTGTGAGGTGAAAGGAAATCCCAAACCGCACATCAGGTTTGTTGATTGACACATGCGTTGCCATGCAGGTAGTTTCTGTTACTAAGATCCACAGGTTTTCGTGGCGTGCTGAGTGTGAAGAGAGCTTTTACACAGGCATCAGGGGGCATCTGCGACTAAAGAGATGACGGTGTTCGTGAAGAGTTTGTCACCCAAGTCCTGTTTCAGGCAGAACTGGGAGTTCAATATTCTGCTTGGCCCTCTCACGGAGAGTCAGCCTTAACATTTCTAAACAACAGATCAAAAACAAAACACAAGGAAAAAGCTCAACTGGTTAACATGCACCCATAAATCGGCAAGAAAGTAGGACATACTCAGACGTCATAAAGCCATTGGGTTCGGAATGCAGAGAAGATGCCGAACACAAATGATGGTTCTCACCCTGATGAATGGTGTGAACCGGATCTTAGAGTCACAGCTTCTTGGGGGACAGGAGGGCGGGGGGTCACAGGACAGAGCCTGGACTCAACCACAAGGAGAGCTGAACCCGGGAATGTTGCCCAACGAGACCTGAGCCCAAGGCTCCGTCCTGAGGGTCAGTGTTGCTAACCTGGCTTCCCTCCTACAGGAGAGTGTAAAGCAAACAGAACGTGATTTTAATATCACATAACACGGAGCTGAATGGAGAATCAGTAAGCTGCAAGGTAATTATATCTGAAGGAATCATCCAAAGGCAACAGAAAGGGGGAAAGAAAGGGAGAGAGGGTGGAACCAGAGTAAGAACCAGAGAGAGAAGGAGAGAGAAAGGGAAAGAGAAAACGAGATACAGAGAAAACATTTACATATATCTACTCCAAGTTCCACAGGAAAGGAGAAGGGGAAGGAGGCAGAGCCACTATGTAAAGAGAAGGCTAAGCATCTTCCTAAGCAAACTAAATATTCCAAGCTATAGATTTAGGAAGCCCAGTGAATTGAATTTCAAGCAGTACAAATAAAACTAAAGTGTCGTCTAGAATTATCATAGTGAAATAACAGAGTGCCGAGTAGAAGACATGACCATAAAAGCAGCTAACATTGTAACACGGACAACCTTCAAAGAGAAGATACTTAAACCAACACAATCCTTCAGCAGCGACTGCAACTGAACCAGTAGGACACAGAACCTACAAGAGGCTGGGAGAAGTGAATTGCCATATTTCTTTATAGCAGAAGTGCTTTCTAAGAAAGAACAAGTAAATATGTCTTTAGGGAGACAGAAAGTGAACTTTGGCTCCAGCAAGCCCTCACTAAAGGAAGTTATAAAAGATTCCCTTTAAGTAGAATAAAAAGGGATCCAAAGTAGAATATCTGAGCTATGTGAGAACCTATGATAAGTAAAGCAAGTGTTCAAGGTTACTATTTACATGTAAAAATAAATTGCACTAACTAATAAAAATAATAATAATAATGTTACTGCTCTGAGAAGATTAAAAAAAGAAAAAGTAAAAGTCACGGCAATAATAGCGATGAATTGAAAAGAGATATGCTGCACAACTCATTATCTATATCAGGGGTGTCCAACCTTTTGTCTTCCCTGGGCCACATTGGAAGAAGAAGAGTTATCTTGGGCCTCATATAAGATCCACTAATACTAACGATAGCTGATGAACTAAAAAAAGAAAAGAAAAAAGGTCACAAAAAATTACATAATGTTTTAAGAAAGTTTATGAATTTGCGCTGGGCCACATTTAAAGCCATCTGGGCCTCATGTGTCCCATGGGCCACGGACAATCTTGGTTCATTTGGTTAAAAAAATGAAATAAAGTTGGACCCCTACCTCACAGCATAAACACTATCAATTCCAGGTGATGAGAAGACTTACATGGAAAATTTGCCACTCTTTAAAAAGGAAACAGGCATACATATTTGTTACTTTGGAGGGAAGAAAAGATTTCTCAAATATAACAGAAAAAGCACACATCTAAAAAGAAAATATTTAACCTTATTAATGTTAAGAACTTTTGTTCAATGGAATTTACTGAGATGAGTAAAATTACAAGCTTCCTACTGGGAGAAGACTTCTTTAACACTGTCCTTGGCAAAAGACTAATATTCAAAGTATTTAACGAACCCCACAAATCAAAATGTTAAAAACGAGTAACCCAGTAGAAACAGTACCAAAACACTTGATTAGGTACTTCTAAAAATAAATAAAAAATGATATAAAATATCCATTAAGCATATAAAAAAGATTCTCAGTTCCATTAGTGAGTAGAGATATACAAAGTAAAACTAAAATGACACACACTTTCACATCTATTAGATTGGCAGAAATTTAGAAACAATATCAAATATAACCTGGTATATTCACACCAGGTAACAGGAAGCAGTCTTGAAAATGAATGAATTACAGTTGCAATAACACCACTGAGAAAACACAGTCACAGATGAACTCACAGTATAATTCTATATTTACAAAATTAAAAAGCAGGTAAGACAAAGCAGTTGTTGAAGGACAAAATCATTAGGAAAATCAAGGGGATGAAAATGCAAAATTAAAGATCGTGACTATTGAGAGGGAAGTACTTGGAAAGCTGGGATGGCTCAGTGGGTTAAGTGCTCGCTTTGCAGCCCCGGGGACTGAGGATCGAATCCCGGCCCCAGCCCGTGTGGACCCATATGCTGAACTGGGGTGAGCTTCCCATGTGGGAGGCCCCCAGCCCAGTTCCCGCCCTGCACGGCCCCCGTCCACCTGTGTGGAACGAAACCATGTTGAAAACGGATGACGTACAACTATGGCGACTGCTCTGGGCCCTCCCCCTTCTCTCTGTCTGTCTCACTTTCTGTCTCTGTCTCTCTCTCTCTCTGTCAAAAACAATAAAATATTTTAAGAAAAGAGAGAGACAGAGAAAGGGGAGCACTTAGAATCAAAATGAAAACAGGAGACTTAGGAAGTAATACTATCCCTCTCCTGAGACCCAGAGCTTTTGTTGTTAAGTGATTCTTTATAACTTACATATATCTTACAAGTATTATTTTGGCTCTGTTCAAATTTGATGATGAAAAACTTCAAGCTAATCATCAGTTTCTAATAGTGTGTAAAAACTGGAAGGATACATAACCTAAGCCATCATTGACAGGAGGAAAAGACTGGAATCTTCCAGAAGGATTTGGGATTTGATCTGAGAGAGGTAGTTTTCAAATGGACAGAGGATAGAAGACACCCCATACAAGTGAAAGCCTGGGGGTGTTAGCAGACTGGAAATCATTTTAGAGTTTAACTTGTATACCGTTCCTTCTATCCATCCACCCATCCACCCACCCATCCATCCATCCATCCATCCATCCATCCATCCATCCATCCATCTCCCCATCTACCCATCCATTCACCCATCCACCTATCCACCTATCCATCCATCCATCCATCCATCCACCCATCATCCATCCATCATCCATCCACCCATCCAACACATCACCGTTCATCAAACTACCCCAGTGTTCTCCAACTGAATTGCAAGTACATGGGGGCAGCTCTGGAATTACTGAGGGGGAGGAATTGCAGAGCCCACCCCCCATGAGGTTCCCCCACAGCAGCCCTCCTGTGAACTGGGCTGTGTATCAGGGTTCTGTGTGTATCATCCATGGAAGGTGTTCCAGCCACTCTGATAAGCAGCTGCGACGTCCTAGACCGCACGCTGGGTCTGAAGAGTTCAAAGATGAACACACTACATGTTCAGGTGCTGTGCATTGGGGGCTGCCTGGAGGTGGCCGTGGCCAGTGCTGTGCTGTAGGAGCAAAGGTACCCAAGTTCTAGACTAAGGTTGTCCAGCCCACAGCCCACATGCGGCCCCGGATCCTGTGTTGATGGTGGCCCAACACCAGTTCATAAACTTCCCTAAAACATGATGAGATTGGGCAGGGGGAAACTTCTGTAAAGCTCATCGGCTGTCCTTCACATTCATGTATTGTGTGTGGCCCACGACAGTTCTTCCCATATGACCCAGGGAAGCCGCAGGGTTGGACACCCCGACCATCCCCAGAAGAGGGGAAGGCGTTGGTGCAAGTTTCACAGAAAAGGAGCTGTGTTGTGTGCAGGGCCAATGATCTTCTGCCGTGTGGACAAGAAAAAGAAGTGAGCTTCAGAAAGAAAACGGCCACCCCTCTAATGGCCCTTTAATGAGGGTGAACCTCTAATTTTTCATCTGAGCCAGGACACTGTGAGAGCGAAAGGCCACTGCTCACACTTACACGGGACAGGAACTTACCCAGCAGCCCAGGAACCGTGGAGATTCTTTCTGTAACAGGGTGACATCAAATGCTTTATGTCCTCAGGAACAAACGCAAGAGGCAAAACAAGCAGTGAATGAAATGCCCAGTTCTCAGTGCTTGGCCAAGGGTAGTTCAGGCGTTAGCCCTAAATAGAAACAGTTTTGCAACAGAATTTGGCAGCTTTGTTTCCCCCCCAAACTGGGCCCTTTAATTAACATTACTTTTGTAACATTGCCTTTCAAGATAGAGGAGCTGGCTTTGTTATTTAGAACAAGCACCAGACTGGACACCTATTCTGTTTTTGAAGATTACCAGGAAGCAGCTGAAAAGAAAACTTGGAATGGACCACCTCCCGCAGGGTCTTTTTTTCTCCTTCCCCCCGCCCCTCCCCTTTGTCGCAGAAAAGCTGGTTGGTTCCTGGCAGCTAGAATCTTCCTCTCCTTGAAGGAGGAGAGACCAAGAGAAAGCACAAGGGTTCTAAGGTGTTCCTGGCCGAACTTGTTCAGCGGTCAGACTGACTGGGAGGGAAGTTCAAGGCAGGCTCTGCCCCGGCTTCTCCCTCAGCACAGATCCCCCACCTGCCTGTCTGTGTTTCCCCCTCAGCTGAGCCTGCCCCCTCTGTTTTGAAAAGATTGACCCAGCCAGACCCAGGAATTTTTGACTCCTTGCAGAGTTTCCTTGTAGGACAGGGGACATTACGTATGGTGCTCAGCTTCTCTCTGCAGACAAGGCCGCTCACAGACTTGGATGGGATGGGGTGGGGTGGGGTGCTTGTGCTGTGAGCTTTGCATTCAGCTGACTGTGCAGATGGCAAATACCACCTTGGAAAGGCCCAGCTCCTCCCTCCTGCCAAGTGCAAACAGCGAACAAAGAAAGAGGGTTTTACTACAACACGTCCCACAGAGAATTTGCGGCTGCGTACATTCCTCACTCCCTGGAGAAAATTGGATCATGATTCCCCACCAAGCAACTCAGAAATCAGCGTGGGAGACTCCCTGATTTGGTCCTGTTCTCTGGGGAAACCTCTCTTTGTTCCAAATGGACCTTGCCTCCATAACCACCAGGACCTCAAAGAGTCCTCAAACATTGAAAATGAATTGTGAGATTTGCAAGCGAGGAGAAAAAGATAAGGGATTCAATGCAATCCACGTTCAATTGGAGTGAACGGTGACCACATTGCAATAAAACCAGGTACAGGGCCATGTAATGGGAGTCGATTGCATCTCACTGCAGGAGCTTCATTTTCTAAATAATTCCTTTGCCTTTGCTCTTTGTATGTAAAAGCAGGCAATGAAGGAGATGAAAGGGCTGTGGAGCATTCAGGTGGAGGTGCCAGGTGTACACAAACCTACAGAGCTGCTCTCCTCACCCCCAAAACCGCTTCGCTGTAAGGACTCCCACGGCCTCCTTCCTGGGCTTCCACACTCAGCTTACAGCTCACATTAGGTTGCAATTTCCTCTCTGAGTCCTTAGATTTGTCATATTCAATTGCTCAACTATCATTTGAAGGGAGAGTTATGGCTGAGACGTGATCAGCTAACTCAAAAAAAAAAGAACACAAAACATGTCCAAGGCAGGCCGTCAGCTCTGGGATTCATGTGCGCAGAAGGCCTTGCTGGAATATAATGTGGCTGTTCCCTTTTTATTGCTTATTACTTTCTTGTCTGTGTCAGAACACAGAGGGAATTACTCTCCGGCTTAGAAGCCACATCGGCTTCTTAACACTGGCTCCCTATTTGCAAACGTGTGAGGAGCCCCCTTCCGTTCGATGTTCCTGGCCCACTTCCCGCGTCTAAGATCACGTGTTTGCGAGACGAAGGCGTGAACGACACACCCCCTGTGCTGCCGCGAGCCCGAAGGTACATGCACAGCAACTATATCCAGCAAAGAAGGCACATGTCTAGTCACAGCCACAGGCATCTGTGGAGCCTAACGAGCGAGTCAAGTTCTAGGTCACTGAAGGGAGAATACGGTAGAGATCCACGCACCGTCCCCCAAAGAAAGGGAGAGTCCTGACAGCGGAGCATGGGGGATTCTGGGGGAGATCGGGCAGTAGTTTCATTTCAACTTACAGCAGTGATAAGGTGACCAGATTTTAACATTGGTAAAGCGGGACACCATTGACCTGGGGGGGAGGGGGTTCTTGATTAAAAATTTGGTCTGTCTCTTGCCGTTCCCTAGCTTGTCGTGCATTCTTTCCAAAAATCGGGACTTTTTTAAAACACCGCGAGACGCGGGACAAATTGTTAAAAATCGGGACTGTCCCACCAAAAGCGGGACATCTGGTCACCCTAAGTAGTGAGGAAGGCTCCAGTGGAAGGAGTGCCCTTTAAAACAGGGGTCCCCAACTCCCGGGCTATGGACGGGTACCGGTCTGTGGCCTGTTAGGAACTGGGCTGTGCAAGCAGGAGGTGAGTGGTAGGTGGGAGAGCAAAGCTTCATCTGTACTTACAGCCACTCGCATTGCTCACATGACTGTCTGGGCTCGGCCTCCTGTCAGATCAGCGGTGGCATTAGATGCTCACAGGAGCGTGAACCCTGTTGTGAACTGCGCATCTAGGTTGCGGCTCCTTATGAGACTCTGATGCCTGATGGTCTGAGGTGGAGCTAGGTGGAAATGCTAGCACTGGGTAGTGGCTGCAAACACAGATGAACATGAGCAGAGAGGTTTGACGGCACAAAGACCATCACAAATCCATTACTTGCAGACGCCTATCCAAACCCTGTCAGTGAGTGGCAAGTGACAATGATATATTATTACACAATGTAATGATAATACAAATAAAGTGCACAATAAATGTAATGTGCTTGAACCATCCCTAAAGCGTTGTCCCCAGCCCCTGGTCCATGGAAGAATTGTCTTCCATGACACTGGTCCCTGGCACCAAAAAGGTTCCGAAAAAATTCTTGTTTTTGATGATACTGGATATCTGAAATCTTGAAACGAACTGGCCTGCATTTTTTTTGCTTGAATCCTTGTGCATTATGCAATCAGCCACAGGACCGCAGAATGGGAGGGTCCCCCACTCTTTCCTGCAGTGATTGCTTCTGATTGTGTTCCTTGGCACCCCCGGCTCTCCCTGTTTTTCGGTCTCTCAGTAGGAATGTTACAGTGAGACTGTTGATGCATCAGGGGCTCCAAACCTGCTGCTTCCCTTACCTGGTATTTTGTGTAGGATTTGGGAGGGAGGAGAAGAATAAGGTCACCATTGAATTGTATTAGTTCAGAAGTCTGTTACTGGTGAAGGTAAGCTCTCCTCGAAGTGGTATTGTTATAAAAAATGAAAAAGAAACTTTGTTACTAAAAACTTGCTGTTTAAATGTGTGAGTCCCACTAAAACTAATGTGTTGAGCCAAGTGCTAGGTGGGATACAAAGTAAACAAATAGCAGCGGAACTCTCTTTGCCAGTTATACCCAGTGGCCTTGGTCTGTGGTTTCCTGAGCCGGTTGAGTGATGCTTGCGTGTCAGTGGCCATGGCAATTGGCACAGTGACTGTGATTAAAGCTGGTCCGGTCCCTAAGACGGCTGTAGATCAATAGAGTCACTCGGCTTTGCAGCCACTTCAGCCATAGTAAGGGCAAATCAAAGAAACTGTGCTGCAGTTCCATCCAATCCTCAGCATCTACCCCAAAGTGGAGTATCCCCTCACCTGAGAGACCCTTTGGAAGAATACCTGCAAACAACATGAAGGACTTTTTCAGAGGAGCGCAGCTCGGAAACAGTTGTGCAAGACACTATGGGCAACTCCAAGAAAAGGAAAACAGAACAGAAACCACAGGGAAGTGTCAGTAGCATCGTGGAGTCTGGAAGACAAGTGTTAAAATTAAATGCCCATCATGCTGAGCGCAATAAGCCAGACAGAAAAAACCAAGAACCATATGAGTTCACTCATATGTGGAGCATGAAACTGAAAGCAACAGAGAAACAAAATCTCATGGACACAGACAGTAGTTTAGTGGTTACCTGTGTGGAGGGGGCAGGGGGCATCTGACTGGGTGCTGAGCAACAGTGCAACACGTAGACAATGTCATGCAGAATTGCATACCTGGCACCTATGTCATTTTTACCAATCAATGTCACCCCAATAAATTTAATAGTAAAAAAGTTTGTTTTACCGTAAGGGACACACTCTTTGGAAAGTGTTTAGTTGTCACCATAGCTGGTTAGAGAATTTCTGATATGTATTTTCTTTCACGCTTTAAAAACAAAGTTATGATGCTATTTTATGCTGTTTATAGTTTTTATATATTTGGGACAATTCAGAAATATCGATTTAATATTACAAGGCTTTATCTACTGGCATTTTTGTACTATAGGTGGAAGTTAAATGGAACAGATGTTGACACGGGTATGGATTTCCGCTACAGTCTCTTTGAAGGCAGCTTGTTGATCAATAACCCCAATATCACCCAAGACGCGGGAACGTACCAGTGCATAGCAACAAACTCATTCGGAACCGTTGTTAGCCGAGAAGCGAAGCTTCAGTTTGCGTGTAAGTAGTAATTATGTCACACCGCAGATGTTGTGTTGTTGTGTGAGTTTGTGGGCTATTGTACCAATAAGCCTGCGAAGCAGTGTGTCTTCAGAAACCGAATAGTTGTTAATGGGCTGTAGCATCTTCTTTTGCTTTTTCTCATAGTTGGGAAATATTTTATTTGTAGGATAAATTGTAAATCTGCGTGGGAAGGTCTGTTCCTCTGTATTCATAACGATGGAAATAGTTTGAATATATCATAATTCGGTTACATGGTGCCCTATACACGTACAGTCCCACACACTCAAATTTACACATGTGAAAATTTACGTACACAACAAATTACACATATACACACAATAAAGACAGTGTGTGTAAGCAAGATAGTCATTACGAGAGGCAGTTAACCATAAAGCTCAAGAGTTAGAGAAAACCTTGGTAGTCCATGACCTCTGTCATTCTCTAATTTTTTTTTTCATTTCATTGACTAGGGGCGTTTTAAAAACGATGATAGCATAAAGTTGAGATAATCAATAGCATTCCCTTTTACATTATACTCTTTATATTTTCAGTTTAGAACATTTAAAAACAAAATTGCCATCTCTTAAGACCTCCGTCTAATAAAAGTTCACGAGAAAAGCAACGAAAGTGGAATTGAGAAGTAGCAAGTGGAAAATAAAATCCGCAGGCGAGAATGTGCAGGCCTCTGAAGATTGATGATCCGCTACATTTTTAAGGGCTTACATATTTGCATATGATTATATATATTTCCTTGTGCAAAGCCCCAAGTCATATAGCAGTGCATTAATGTCAAAGGTTTTAGAGTCACAAACTCTGTTAGCAGTAACTGTGTAGAATATTCTCATTAACAAAATCCTCTCCGGGAACTCGACATCAGATATACCTGACATTCAGTGCTTAATCTGTGATCGCTGTCTGGTGGCATTTTTATTAGCTGGGAAATGAATTTTCTAAGTAAGGGGTATATACGGGATTCTTTTGTTTGTGAATATCTCTGCCACGTTCTTCCCAGTGCTCCCAGGTGTGTGAGGTAATGGGAGGAGAACCTGTGAGGTTGCGTGCTACACGACCCACATGTTTCTTTCTCTTGACTTAATACAAGTCTGATGTGTCTAACTTCTTAGTAATGACGAGAGACTTTAGTTGGAATTCACTTTGGGAAATAATCACAGAAGTTATTAATGCTCAGAGTAGGGAAAATGTATTTAATTACATTTGTACTTCTTTGATTTTTGGATTTCAGACTGTAGGAAATTTTCAAAAGGACAACACAAAACAAAACAGGAATGACAACCAGTAACAACAAAGAAGAGATTGACAAGACATTACCGACCTTTGATTTGCCTCACAATTTTTTTTAAAAACTAGCTTTCAGCTCTTAAGACTGTCTTTGTGTAAAAGTCCAGACATTTCTGCTACCAAGATATCTGACAGACAGAATCTCATATTCAAAGAAAGTCACGTAAATACAGTAGTTTAGCCTGAGTTCCAGTTTCCCGCTCATTCTGCGGGCGAGCTGGCGCTCATAGCTGACAACCATTCATCTTGGGGAAAAAAATCTGAAAATAGAGCGCTCACCTTGTCATCGCAAAGCACCATAGTACCCGCTCTAGTTGTCCCCAAATACAAAATAAACCCACATCTCTTGCTTGACATTGAGCTAAATATCTGAATGTCTGTCACTTCCCCTCCCAGTGCTTACTGTGTGAATCCGGTTAGGCTTTCAGTACGTGACAATCCGCTCATAGCCCTTTATAATTCTTTTCTCCTCCAGGCACTTAGTTCCCAGCCATCTTCCACACACCTCACTGAGTTATGGTCATTGTGACCCTAAGGAAATCTGCCCCATCCTGTCCATGTGACCCAGTCTTTGCAGAGGACTTTGGGGAACAGACGCAGCCCATGATGTGAACTTCTTTTTCGACGCCTGCAGTTGACATTGACACTGGTTATTTTAAGGCCCCGGTATCGTATTGTACTCGTTTTGAACACACAGCTCTGTTCGATCTGAGGATTGACTTTTCATGAATGTCTGTGAACTTTGAGTTAGCCAACCACGTCATTACCCTAAATTCAGAGCGTTCTGTGTATCCCTGTTTACTTGACCTTCTGAGCGTGACCCTATGCTCCATTGAAGTTGAAATTATTTTAAATTCGATTTCATGGGACATATTAATTGCCCTCCTACTTTTGTGTTCGTGGAAAATTTGATAAGCACATGTCCCCTCAAATAATTGATACCATAGGCTGACCAGGATCGGCCGCATGGCAGGAGAGAACTGCCACTGAGATGAGGCTGAACTTTTAAATCAGTGTTCTTTGCACACCCTTGTTCACTTAGCTACAGATGAACCCAGACACCCTGCAGTCGAACCCAAGTTTCTCCCTCTTGTTCTTAAAGGAGAGGGAGTATTTGCCAAATGCCTTGAAAAGCGGAGTGTGCTGATTTCTACAAAACCCTCCCCTGGCTGGTCGCTGTAGATCTCCCTTACACACTGATCATACTCAGTCAGGATGATCTTTTAAACATGTAAATGAGGTCATTCCACTTCCCTGCTTTATGCCTTCTCAGCACTTAGGAAAAAAAAACAAATCTCCGATTCATCGACATGGTCTCATTTTAATTTCTCAGAAATTGCGAAGTTGTCTTTTGCATGAGGGCCTGGATATTTTTGTTGCCCCTGCCAGATATGCTTTTGTCCTGACCCTTCTCTGGGCTCCCATCTCAATAAGCTCCTTAGTCGTCAGTTTGGATGTGACCTATTAAGACCGTTTCCATCTTCCAAAGAAGCTCTCCTATCACTTCTCTGCCGTGCCTGCCTCTTCCGATCTCTCCTTCCACACAGCATCCTCTGCTTCGTTCAGTGGGACTTAATGCAGCCTGAAATGACACTGCGTATTTCTTTCTCATTCCTTGACTTCTATGACACACTCTTCGTTCTAAATGAGCTGAGACTATATATCACCAGAGTCTAGAACACTTTTGTGTGTATGAATAAGGTACTTTGTTTGTTGTCTACTCACTGACAAAGATATGCATCAAGTTATTTGGGGGCGACGTGTTTATATAAACCCACAGCCACACTGTTCTCATCATTTTCTGGAGTTCAGCCTTCGGATCATCAGTCAACAGTGTTTAAACTTCCTTTTTCTATTCGGTTTTTTTTGTTTGTTTTTTTTTTAAATCAAAAGCTGTGCCTGGATTCCCAAGTCATTTTATAAATGGTTACAATAAAATGCTTCTCCTCAGTGATGTGAGGTGAAGCAATACAGTGACATCTTTTGAATGCTACAGAGTAACAGCTTTCACCCTGAACACTTTCGTAATCATTGAGGAGAAGGTACGTTGCTCTTTGACCACACTCACTGCACTGTAATATGCTACTGAGAGTGTTTCTTTGGTTTTAATCATACGATTTTATGGCAGAAACAGACCTTAAGGGTTTCTTGCCCTGTATCTTTTTTTAAATTGAGGATTTAAAAAAATCACTCATTGTTAATTGTACCATTAATAAGTGACATCCAGGGGATACTGGGATAGTTCAGTGCGTTCAGTGCTTGCCTTGCAACCATGCGGTCCTAGAATCAAATCCAAACCCATATGCTGAACTGTGGTACAACTGGCAACTGCCAAGCCCCAGAGCGAAAGTTCTTGCCTCCCATGTGGGAGGCTCCAGGTTGGGCCCTCGCCCTGTGTGGCCCCACATCCACCTGTGTGGAATGAAACCATGTTGAAAACTAATGCTGTACAACTATGGAGACAGCTCTGGACCCTCCCCCTTCTCTCTCTCTCTCTCTCTCTCTCTCTCTCTCTCTCTCTCTCTCTCCCTCTCTCACCCTCTCTCACCCTCTCTCACCTTCTTTCTAACAACAAAAATAAATCTTTAATAAGTGATATCCAAGGAAAACCATCCCGAGCTCCCAAGTTCAGTGCACCCTGGCTTATCTCTGCATGAGACACACCTTATTTATAAGAAAAACATTCCTTTATCCAACATGTCACAATGTTCTAATCTCTGATCTTATATGTTAGACATCAATGGCTTCTAGTTGGTCAATTATTTTTAAAAATGTTTTGACGGTGCATTTGTAAACATAATTTGGCAGTCTCTTGTATCTAGAATTAAAAAAAAAAGGAATTCAGATAAGCAGAAATTTTAGGTAGTGGAGATGATGCCTCTGAGACCCTGCCTCTCCCCCACGTCTTTCATTCAAACTTGTTACACTAGAAACCTGTCCACCCTAGGGCAAAAGCAAGTTCAATGTTCTTTAATTCTTCCCAAAGGCCCCGAGATCAGAAGGTAAGGGCAGGAGTGAAGGGAGTTTCCGTGCATTCACTCCACAGCTGGGTGGTGGGGATTTTTCCAGAGGCTGTGTGTGTATATCCAGCCCTGTTCCCCGCCAGCCTATGTTCCCACCAGGCACCCCAAGCGGAAGCCGCCTGACAATCATGGCAATCACACGTGCATTTGTGACTCTCATTTTAATATAATTGGTTTCCGTTTCCATAATGAGAGTAATTAATAACGGTATTTCTGCTCCAATAGTTAGTATGCAAATTTCCAATTTATTGCAAGTAGGTGGTAAAACATTCTGAATATTGAATATTTGATGGTGAATAGTTGTGGGTTGGTAAACGGTAGATCTCCAAGCAGGACATGACATATGATTAGACGTTTTCTGACTCCCAGATCATTCCTGCCCCACGTGTAAAAAAGACGTACTTTGAGTGGAGATGATTATGAAGGGCTTCCGAGAGAGAAATCCAGGAGCTCCCTATCCTAGCCTGTCCAAACCGACCCTTTCCTGCACTTTGTCCGGGGGCTGCTACCTGGAAGCTCAGGTGTTCTCTCAGACCCGCGACACACACGCCTTCTGCTACCCATCTTCTCGGGCTACGGATGACTCTAATTTATACGTACGGACCTCCCAGTTTCTCACGGTGGATGGAATCATTTGACAACCTCCAGTCGCCTGGCTGCTGTGGGCAGCCCGGCGCGTGGTCTGGGCTGCGGGCGAGGCGGGGTCCTTAGGAAGGAAGCCGTGCAGTGCTGTCTGGGCTGATCTCTGATGGGCCCTTGCCTGAGGCGGCAACAGAACTGGAGTGGCACCCCGAGCTTGCACTGCCTCCTGCCTCCTGAGCTCACAGTAAAGGGACCCGGATAGAAGAGACAGAAAGGATGTAGAACGACGCGGGTGATGGTGAAGGTGACCTTTCGGAGCAAAGCCTTCCTGTGACCTCAGACAGTGTGTTCATAAGGAGAGAAACTCAGCAACCCGCTCCATTCAGAGGTTAAGTTCAGCGAGCTGCTTCAGGGACGCGGCAGCCATGTGGTTGGTTGGTCTGTTTTGTGGTGAAAATACCCCCTGGGTGAACAGCAGCCGTAACACAGCCTCCTTGGAAGCGATTTTTCTTCTGGCCACTATACCAAGCCCCAGGTCTTTTGAACTTGGGTGCGGGCTTGAGAAAGATTAGGAAAAGGGTGCTAGGTTTAGAACGTTCTGCTGAATCCCACTGGGGCTTCGGCAGCCTGGGTTTTGCGCCTCGATCACAGCTTCTCATTCACTGTAAATTTCATTTGTTCATCGCTCTTAATATCCAATAATTAGTTGGTCTGTCATAGCCAGAGAATGAAATGTGCCGTCAGTCAGAACAATAGCTGGGGTTCTGATGGGCGGCCAAGCCCATGAGTAGCTGATATTTAATTAGGAAGGCTGCCTCAGCAGGCAAGCGTTTGGTTCTAAGCAAGTGCAATGTTGATAAATGAATGAATAAATAATTTGTGAATATTTAGATCAATTAAAACTTCATCAGCTAAGGAACATTTGGATGGCAGAACTGAAAACATTGATCAATGGAGGTCTTTGGTCTTCAATAAAAGACTAAAATTTTCTCATTGGAATAGTTAGAATTCAACCCAAAACTTGCTGAATTTCCGAGATAATACTTTCAGCAGTTAATTTCTGCCACTACTGTAGTACTAGTAAGATGTTAATGATGGTATCTCTTGCAGATATAATGTAAGCTTTACGACTACTGGCTGTGTGGCCACATTGTTGGTTCTTAGTGGGTAATTGTGAATTGTGATGTAATGACTAGTTGAAATTCACAGGTATACAACACCGTTCTACTTGTATGTTTGTGGCCCTTTCCACAAAACCTATTAATGTACAAATACTAGTTAATTGTAGCTATTAGTTGATTAGGTACATTTCCTTCCAGTTTCTCTACATTCCTATTTTCAATCTATATGACTGATGAGCTTGTGACTTTAAAGAAATGAAGAATAGGGGAAGCCGGGATGGCTCAGTGGGTTAAGTACTCACTTTGCAGCCCCAGGGACAGAGGATCGAATCCCAGCCCTGGTCCACCCGGACCCATATGCTGAACTGGGGTGAGCTTCCCATGCAGGAGGCCCCCAGCTCAGTTCCCGCCCTGAGCAGCCCCCGCCCACCTGTGTGGAAAGAAACCATATTGAAAACTGAGGATGTACAACTATGGAGACTGGGCCCTCCCCCTTCTCTCTGTCTCTCTCTGTCTCTGTCAAAAAACAATAAAATAAATCTTTAAAAAAGGAAGAAATGAAGACTAGAAATTTTTTTAATTCAGAAGCATTCTAACAATAAGGTACATGGCAACCAAGACCGATGGGGGTCTGAACAAGGTTGATGATCAGAAAGGGCTTTAAAAAAAAATCACTGAAGTTAAAAACACTGTGTGTTTTAGTAAAAAATAATAATAAGTCAAATTATTAAATAACATCCCCTTTTTGTTTCATTGTTGTGAATAATTGGTCAGTGAGTATTGAAATAATTTTGACTATTCCTGAAGTTTAGCGTTTCGATGTTGAAGGTCAAGCGTCTCCATCACTGTGCTTTAAGTTTGACTAACATTTTGGTCAGTAATCAGTTACATTGTTGAAAGTGGGGAGCAGCTGCTGAATGAGGGAATGTCAACTTACAGAGAATCACGAATTCACTCTTTCTAAACCCAGTCGGGACATTTCCTTCTGTGACGTGTTTATTTCGGTTACTGTACTTCCACCAGGTTCCTCTTCATTGTGGCACGTGTATGTACCGCATGTCCTTTCTGGTCAAATCATGTGCCGTTGTGTGGCAATCACACCGTCTCGTCCATCTGCTCATCAGCGCCAGGCATTTGGGCTGTTTCCACACGCTGCTACGCATGTTCATTCACGGGCTTTTTATTGTAATGTGGACATAAGTTTTTATTTCATTGGGGTGTGTTCCTAGAAGTGGAATCACTGGGTCCAACACTAACTCTGTGTTTAACATTTGGAGCAACTGCCAAACCGTTTTCCAAACCGGCTGGGTTATTTTACAGTCCACCAACAGAGTGAGGGCTCCAACTTCTCCACATCCTCACCACACGGTCACCGTCTCTCTGTTATTTGAGCCATCCTCGTGGGGCTGGAGGGATATCTCACTGTGGTTGGGATTTGGATTTTCCTAGTGACTAGCGATGTTGAACAACTGTTCCTATGTTTCTTGGCTGTTGGTGACATCTTCTTTGGAGATCCGTATTATCAAATCTTTCGCCTATTTTTTAAAACTGGGTTGTCTTTCCGTTGTTGAGTTGTAAGATTTTTTTCTACAGTATGAAAACCAGGCCCTTATCAGATGCGTGATTTACAGATATTTCCCCCATTCTGTAGATGGTCTTTTTTTACTGCATTGATAGTGTTAATTGAAGCACAAAAGTTTTAACTTTGATGAAGTCTCATTTATCTATTTTTGTTGTTGGTGTTCCCTATGCTTTTGGTGTCATATCTAAGAAACCATCGGTTAATCTAAAGTCACAAAAATGCAGTAGTGTGTTTTTTTAATAAGTGTTTTAGGTCTTCAGTCGAGTTATCTGATCCATATTGTGTTAATTTTTGTATATGTGGACATCAGGGACCAACTTCATTATTTTTCATTTTGTTTTTCAAATTCAGTCCTTTGCACATGAGTATCCAGTTGTCCCAGCACTATATTTTTGAAAAGATGGTTCTTTCCACATTGAATAGTCTTGCACTGTTATCAAAAACCAATTGACCACAAATGAAAGAGTTTATTTTGGGACGCTCGGTTCTGTTGCATCGGTCTGTATGTCTGTCTTTATGCCAGGACCGTTGTGTTGATTACAGTAGCTCCACAGAGAGTTTTGAACTCCAGGAGTGTCCATCAGAAGCATCACAAAGTTTAAAAAAATAAAACACATCCCACGTATTCTGGACTCCATCCTGCTTTCCCTACAAGCAAACCTTCTCGCCTTTGAGCGTGCCACATAAAATTCATCGTCAGTACACTGGGCTGTGTAATGTTACATAACGTCACCTTTGGAGCCTGGCGCATCCTGTCCACAGCTTCCTCAGATCTGAGATAGAAGGAACGCTCTTACTCTCCCCTCGGAGTCCCATTTGTGCAGCAATCATGCTTGTCGTTTCATGAGAACAGTCTCCATTTTACAGGCCAGGCATGATCTAAACCCCTTGAGGAGAACTACTTCGCTCTAAGGCTTTGTAGTCCTAGAACCAGGCCTCGAGCAACCAGACCATGTAACACGGGCCAGCCCATCGTAGCCCCAACTCTTCCAAGAGCTGTGGAGAGGCCATTGCTGTATGTGTGCAAAACCCAGGGGCCCATAGTGGACTCTCTCAGAGCAAAACGTACCTTGAACCCATGGCAGTTTTCCCATCACTACCAGAGTGCTTTCGACTAAGTCATTTCTCCTCGATTTGCTTAGACAGGCCTTTTAGTCATCCCCATGGCTTTGAACCTGTTGTTCTCTGTATGTGCAACCAAAAGGCTGCATGACCTAGAGCTGCTTCCGCAGTCCTCCGCCCTAGTGTTGTCTGTAGAATGGGCGTAATGACCCTATTTTAGAGTTGTGAGCATTGCACATGCCTTGGGGAGGTAGTAGTGGGTATGTTTATGGCCGCGCCTTTACCTTCTGAATGTTCGTGGTCACGTGAATGCTGTGCTCTCGTTTATCGTCCGCCTCCGAGTATTTACAGGTGAGGTGCCATGACCACACGTATAGCTTTATCTGGCTCTCTCGGTGGTCTGTACACCCCCTGAGAATTGGACTGGGTCTGTGTTCTGTTCCTTGTCTCTACTAGACGTCCCAAGCTTTCAAACAAAATTAGAAACTTGTGTATCTTGGACACCAAGCTTCATTTTACTCAAATCAGCCATTTATCCTGCGTGTAATGTTTGTCTCATAGCCTGAGAGTTTTTCTAAGTTATTGTCTATTCCGTCAAGAAATTGTTAATTCTCCTGCATGTTTGAAAAAGTCAGTACCTTTGGAAAAGGCCCTCCCATCCTCCAAGGATATGTGTTGTAAAAAATGGAGTTATCAGGACTCGGTGTAGAGATTGCCTGTGTGTGCTTGTTTTCCTTCCTTCCTCTAAATGTTTGACGAATACCAACCAGGTCGCGAGTGCTGTGTTAGATGAGGAAGACACGGCCGTGAACGAGACAAGTGGGACGTTCCATCCAGCACAAGCACAGACATTGACCAAGCGCAACCTCAGGTCTGTGAGCCTTGGGAAGGCTGGAGGTCCTCATTTCTAAGGAACAAAGGATAGAATAAGGGGCTGTGGAGAAGGAACGGAGACATGGCCCGGAAGTAGTGTTTGGTTAGTAGATAGTTGAAGAGACAGCTGTTCAAGGAGAGGTGAGAAATGGAAGGGGACAGAAAAAAAGAGCAAGGTGTTTCCAGAGAGGAGAACGTGCAGACAGTATGTTGCCCTTATTCATACAGGCGTGGGTGTGTCCACTGTGTGCTGGGCAGGTAAACAAAACAAGGTACAGGCCCTTTGATCACCGAGTCCCAGTTCCAACAGGGGAGAGAAATGCTCCTGAGAAATAATCATGCAAGACATAGCTAATCGCCAGCTAAGGTAAGTTCTGAGAAAGTGGCTGTAATGCTCTTTGTCCAAAAGGCGCTGAACCCAGGCAGAGGCTAATAAGCGGAAGTCCCTGAGCAAATAAGTGACTGTGGTTGTGATTGAGATTGGAAAGGTAAGTGAGGATTAGACAGGCAGCATTTTCCAGACAGAAAGTGCAGTGTGTGCAAAGGCACTGTGGTCCCACGGAGCACGTGCGTCTGAGGGGGCCAGAGAAGAGCTGCTGTGTGGGTGGAGTGCAGGTTGGGGTGCGCAGTGAAAAACAGAAAGACTATTGATTCGTTCCGCGTTTCACCTCAGTGTTCTCTGGAGTCACTATACATTTTTTTACACTTTTTTTTTTTTTTTTTAGCCTACAAACATCTCTCTCTCTTTTTTTTTCCCCACTCCTACCAAGCTTTGGCAGCCATCAGCTTGTGGTCTGTATCTACAGGTCTGTTTCTGTTTTGTTTTGTTTTGTTTTGTTCATTCATTTCTTTATTTGTTTTCCGGATTCCACATATATGTGAAACCATATATCTGTCTTTCTCTGTCTGACTCATTTCACGCCACATAAATCCCCTCTAGGTCCGTCCATGCCATTGCACATGGCAAGCGTTTACGCCCCTCTATGGTGGAATAATATTCCATTGTGGATGGGCGTCATGTCTTCTTTATCATTCACCAGCAGACACTTCGGTTGTTTCCCTGTCTTGGCCACTGTGAATACACTGCAGTGAACATGGGGGTGCACATATCTTTTAGAATTACTGTTTGTTTTCTTCGGGTACACAAGAGCCATGGGGGGAAAATCCAGCCACTGTCAATATAACGAGAGTGGTGACGTGTCTGGGTACATTCTGGACAGCCCTCGTAGACCCAGAAGTCGGGTCACTGGGTCATACGGTAGTGCTGTTTGTAATTTGCTGGGAAGACAGCCATAGTGGTGCTCCACTATGGTGCACCTCGAGGTCCCTGTATGTAAGCATGTCAGTTCAGTGGCTGAAGGTTAGGAATATTGTCCTGTGCTCCTATAGAACGTGCACAGTGTTTGACAACTGCATGCGTCCCACTGGGGGCAGCTTCCTGTGCCACCAGCCACCAGCCCACACGTCCAGGCGACGCCCACAATTACAGCTCTCACTTGCTCTGAACGCGCCAGGCGTTAATGTAGGAATTCTCTGCTTCGGTCCTGGCCTCAAACTCTATGCACTAGAACTGTTGGTATCCCCATTTTACAAAGGAGGGAACCAGCACCTGACAAAGTCACGTCCCTGGCCACAGGTCACACGGCGCACAAGCCAGATTGCCAGGAACTCGAGACGGGCGGTTCCTCCTCAGGTCCT
The DNA here is from genome assembly GCA_004027555.1 of Craseonycteris thonglongyai. NCBI lineage: Eukaryota > Metazoa > Chordata > Mammalia > Chiroptera > Craseonycteridae > Craseonycteris > Craseonycteris thonglongyai. The sequence goes on from PVKE010005613.1 coordinate 28,402, forward strand.
GCGCGTGTGTCACGCCACTCCACGTGGCCTCTGCTCCTTCTGTGCCATGAGGACGCATCTGCGTCAGAGAGCTTCCATCCTGAGCTTGGAAACGGGCTGTGTCTGCGTGCTTGTTGTAAACTCACACCCGCCCTGTAGCCAGGGCTGCAGAGGTCGACGGGGTTTGTCCTTTCGTCCGTGAGCGGGGTGCTGGGAGCAGACACGGAGCTCTACCGTGGGGTTTCCCTGCCCCTCGGCTTCTGTGTCATCGCTGAGTTTCAGCCCAGAAGAGAGGGAGACATTGGAGATGCTGAGAAGTCAGGAGGAAGCCGCTTCCTGGCAGTGTTGATGCTCTTTCTGTGTCTGTAGAGTATCGTGCGGGTAGCAGAACCAGGAAACGACTTGTGTTCGTAGCTAGACAGCTAATCAGGTGCTGCTCCAGTTGCCTCATCTGTGCTTTTAACTCTGTTCAATCATCTTTAGTGACCAATCACCCATTAAATATGGCTGGTTATCATTAAATAGTGCTGCTACGTAGCATGTTTATACCTGTGAGAGTGGCGTGGACCTCGCTATGTCTTTGTCTCTAGTTATGAGGCCGGTGCCCTCAGAGATCATCCCAGAGATTACTTAGGAGGGTCCTCATTTTTTCCTCAGAAAACCTCCTTCTCTGCCCCAGATGTACAGATGTACACAGCCTTTGCTACATTTTAAACTGATGGGAACAGACGCTTAGTATGTCTTCGGTGATGGCAGTACACTCGTCACTAGGTGTCCGAGAGGATGTGAACAGTTCATGAGCTTGGAAGTTTGGGCAAGTCGGGGACTGAGAATCTTCCAGAACTTTTCTCTCCCTTCTGTGGTTTTTACAAGCGAATCCTACTTTCCAAGCCCCACCCCCACCCCAGGGCATCTCTTATCCCCACTTCCTCCGAATCAGGAGTTCACCTCTCAAGTCACACACAGTGAGGCTCACTTTTGTGATTTGGTGGAAAATGCTAAATGTCGCCGGCCTCTGCCACTCCGGCTGGTGTCCTTCCTGTCTTGTCTTCCTCGGTGCCCTGTGGATGTTATCGTAGACCCCCAAGCAAGACTCTGTGATCTTGTCTATCAGTCTGAGCATCGCCTGGAGTGCCCACCTGTGCATTGGTTTGTTCAGGACGTTGTGGTTGGGCGCCCAGGTGGGTACCACGCTCTCTGTGGAAGCCAGGGTCCCACAGAGAAGCGGGTGTTGGTGACAGCCTTGGAAACGGTGACACTGCAGAACTAAACATGCAGAATCAATCCAGAGACAAAGGTGAAGGTGTTTTCCTTTCGGAAGAGCTATCCATCTGGGGGGGACAGGGGATGGAGGGCGATCACATGGACGTTATTTCCTGGGACGTCAGCCGACTGGCGTCCATGTGACTTTTTGGTCAGAGGTCTGTGATGGCCCAGGATTGAGTGGCTGTCTTGGGACCGACTTATCCAAAACAGCCCCGTCGTTGGCCTCACGCATCGTGGAGAAAGGGGTGTGTGTGTGGAACATGCTCTGTGTGGCCCTTCTGTGAGCGAGCTGTTTTTTAAAACCCTCACTTCCGGGCCCCATGAGCAGATACCGGAGATGGTAACGAGCGTGTGGAATGAATGGTTCATGGTGGAAATGGTGGGTCCTGCTGGGGAGACGCTTGGGAAGGCGGACAGGGGTTCTGGTCCCCTTCCCGTCTGGTTCGCTCTGCGATGTGCATTTTAATAACGATGGGAAACGCACCCCGGAATGTGAATAAGGCGGCAGCGGCATGACTTGTACTGACACCCGGCACGCGTCCATGTTCCACGTTAGCAGGGGCTCAATAAAAGCTCTTACGTGTAATGGATTGCCCACTTAGTCGTTTTGTCATTTTGTTTTTCCATTGGAGGGAAGAAAAATGCAAAGTGTCACACAGCAGAGGGTGTGTGATATCATTCGCTGTTCCGAGACCAAATGAGAAGCTAGGAAACATTTGTATATGAATGTTCCATTGAGCTGCGGTTTGTAGCTACTGAAATGCAAGTAAAGCGGTCAGCGTGGCGATCAGAGCTGAGCAGATGGATTCCATCGGCGGAGCCTCCATGTGTGTTACTCTGAGGGGCATGGCCAGTGCCTCCTCGAAATTAAGCTTCGCAATTGTGTCCTTCACTTAACCAGGGGTCTTGATGCTACTAAAATGAATGGAGACCCCGGGAATATAAATTAGAATCTCATCACAATCATCCTCCTCTTGCCCTTGGCAGTGATGTACAATCGTCCGTTTTCAGCTTGTGTTGAAGGTTAAGCAGCAGCGAATCCTTTCTCGGATAATTAATATTTCAACAAAAGCCAGTGCTGCTCCCCTTAGAAGGTAGGTGATCCGGCTAATTGGCTCGATGTTAACTTCATCAACGAGGGACTGTCTTTTAGCTGAAATTGTGTTTGTGGACAAATGAGACCCGGGGAGGTGGTTGCTGGCTTGTGGCCCAGGTCTGTACAGCCATCCCAGAGAGCTCACCACACGGACATGGAAGACCACGGGGGTGTGGCCTCCAGCTGCCCCCAGAAGGTCCCGACGATGTCCCCAGTGGCTTTGTCATGACCCCGGGCCTGTATGGCCCAGGACATGGTCACCCTGCCCACAGATGGGGTGTTGGTCTTTCTGACCCACCATCTCACTTGCTCCTGGACAACCCAGGCCACCAGAACACCAGCAGCCGAACTGTTTGCACCGTTTGATGTTCAGACAGCACTGCCAGTCTGTTGTTACGAGGCTTCACGAGGCAGCATGACCGCCGTCCCAGCGTACAGACACGGCACGCGCCACCTGGTGATGAGCAGCGACTTCCTCCTGCCAGTGACACTGACACGTGTCAGATTCAGGGGTCAGGAGTGAGGTCCGAGTCCTGCAATGGGAACAGCGAGGGTTTAAAAGCAGCCCAGCAGGTAGGTGGTCCAACCTGCAGAGAGATTCAGGGTCCAGCTGAGGGTCTCCGGGCATCGCAGACCCGAGGGGTAGGCAGTGTAAACACTGTGCTTCCCTTGTTTCTTGTTCTGCTTTTCCATTAAAACTTCAGAGTGGGAAACACACATGCTTGAGAATACTGCTTCTCTTCCCCTGCCGGTTCTGAAATCACCGATTGTCCTGGGCCGGAAGGGGCCTCGCCCAGCTTCACAGACTGGATCCCAAAGTCAGGACGTAGAGCAGAAAGCACAGTTACAGCGACCCTTCCAGGTCCCTTACATGTGGGGGTTTGTGCACCTGCTGGAAGCAGGCGTGCCCTTGTGCATTTCATCAGAATCACAGCACCCGAGTAACTGTTTGTTCCTGTTCATGTGGTTCAGTGTCAGAAGATGTTTAGAACCATGTTGCCTGAGAAACAGATGCCTTGCAGTACGAGACAGTGCGCACGGTACTCCCTCTGTAGGAAGCTGGTGAAAACTGAACCTAATAATAAAATAGGTCTGAGCCCTCCCGTCTCCAATGCAATATGGGAAATGGACCGAGCGCGCGGCCTGGTGGGCGGAAGAGCCCACGCTGCTTATGGGACCATCTCCGGCAAGTTCTACCTTCTGAGCTCAGTTTCATTGTCCATAGAGTGGGGATGACGAGCTGTGTGGCAATATTTCCTTCCAACTAGATAAGCCAGACATGTCTCAGTGGAAAAAGACATCAGGAAAAGATCTGAAGAAGTGTGTGAGGGGCGTAAAAATGGCAAAGAAAGATGGAATGGGAGAGAAAGGCATAGGTGTTAATGAAATATGAATTCCAGGATACTCGATGGTAAATGAGAAACGCTATGGACACTGTGTGTGCAGGAAGCATGGGGTCCCCCGGAGGCCACCCAAGGGAGACAGTGGCTTAGCCTGTAGTCTTCGCAGATGACAGATGGTTACAGAGGCCAAGTGTCAGCATGTTGTTCATGCAGCCAGGGCTGCACAAACTGGGCAGCCCGGACGGATCCTCATGGATCTGCAGGGGACACGGGGACAGGTGTCAAGAGGCTGGAGAAAGAGGTGAAGGGCGGGCCGGGGAGGGCTTTGAGCTGGAGATAGCCTTGTGGTGGGTGATGATCTCAGAGGTTTGTAAGCAGCCTGGTGATCGCATCAGGTGCGCATTTCAGAAGTTGACTGTCGCGGCTTCATTCTGTCGTGTGCATTTAATAGACTGCAATGCCAGAGCCTGGGAAAACTTTCACAACGACTCTTTAATCTCTCAGGGAGGAAATGATGAGGGTCTGTCCCAGACAAAGGCAGCGGAATTAGAGGAGGCATGTTTGGAAACCATTTATGAGAGGAAGTCATCGGGGCTCCTGGCAGGCTTGAGAGAGCGGAAGAGGGGGTGGAGGGTGTCGAATGACCCCCCACGTTTCTGTCTCAGATAGTGGGGCGTCCTTGACTGAGTTTGGAAGTACCGTAGGTTAGGGTTGGAGATCAAGAGATCTCCAACTTTACTTGGAGCTTTACTTGGACATGCTAAGTTTTATGATTTACTATCTGAACGTAGGTGCTTATGCATGGGGTGGGGGTGGGGGGTAGGTGTCATTATTAATCATCTTTCCAGGACAATCAATGTAAACCACAACTATCTCAGGAAGATAGAATGTGAAGTCACTGTATCTGTAGGACACTCAAGTCTGTATGACTAAGCTAAGCAGACTCTTCAGTAGATAAGGATGATGCATCGACAGGCATGAAGATTCAGGATAAGGAGTCATGAGCATGCAAGTTAGAATTAACACCGTGCCCATGAATCACATTACCTGGAAAAGGATAGAAGAGCCACGGGCTGCCACAGGAGACCCCAATGTTTATAGCAGGGGTGTCCAACCTTTCGGCTTCCCTGGGCCACACGTAAAACACACCAACACTAATAATAGCTGATGAGCTAAAAATTGCCAAAAAGCCTCTTAATGCTCTAAGAACATTTACGAATGTGTGTTAGGCCACGTTCAAAGCCATCCTGGGCCATATGTAGCTGGCGGGCAACCTTGACCTAGACAACCTTGACCTAGGACATGTAACAGATGCTTCGGGGCAGTTTACAAAGCAGCCTGTTGTTATTGTGAGATTCCCAGGATTCTCAGTGTCAGCGCCATTCAGCCCTGGACTGAACTGAAGGGTCTTCTTCCTTCAAAGAAGCAGTGGCGACCTCACTGGCCGTTCCAGTCACGCTCACCCAGCAGCCTGCTGACGCTCTCTGCCCGTCATATCCTCTGTGGGGCAGTAATGACTTCCCAGCAGGCAGACGGGGCGGTTTGCTTTGGCATCTTGGGCGCGTTAATCTTGTGTGATGTGACCCATATGCTTTGCTCGGTGACTGTAACAATTAAGTGTTCACACAGACCCCTTGAGGGCTCCTCTCAGAATTCAGATGCGGCTTCATGTTCTTATCTCCAGCCCACTCCTTCCTATGGATCCCAGTATATTTCAAGCCTCATCTCTTCTCCTGACTGGCTCCCCCGCACCCCGGCCCCATACAGACGCTTCTGTGTGTAGAGTTCCTTTGGACACAGCTCATGGCTGACTGACCTCAGGAGAGCCCCACAATTTAATTTCTGTTCCATTAAAGAAAATTTCAATAAAGCAATCACGATCATACTCTGCAATCCTGTCCTTTCCTCCTTAACTACTAAGCTGTCTTATCGCCTTTGCTGTAACGTGATCACCACAAGGGCGGGGCCTGTTGTTCTATAGTTGCTGCTCTGACACCAACCCCTGGTCTTGGACCTGATGCATACAGGCAACTGCTTGTTGATTGAGCTATAGCTCTTCAGGCACAACACTACCTCTCCCTTTGGGCGTGCATTTTGTGCATTCATCCGTTGCAGCATGCTTTTTGGCTGACATTTGTGGGACATGCCCCCTCCCCTCCTTTGACTGTGAACTATTTGAAGGGACGAGACTGGATCTTCTTCATCTCTGATATCTGAACACCCAGCACAAAGCCAGCCAAGGGCTCAGAGCCCAATCAGTATCCAATGATTACCTGTTGGCTTCCGCTGCATCTGACTTTATTTAAGTCTGTGCTGACTTTGTAGGGTGCGGGGACCTAAGCCATGTGCACATTCTCCCTGGAAATAGACACAGCCCCTTCTTTTCACCTTTTAGGCAAACGATATAGAGACCAAGCCCCGTTACATGATCTATCGGAAATCCCTAATTTCATATCCCAGGAGAGATGTTGCAAAGCCATGGTTTTACGGATCCTGCGTGTGTTCCAGAGAACACATGAAGTTGTGTATATGATATCAAAGCAGATGGAGTGTCATGTGTGAGTAGCACCTCGGATAGGGGGAAGAAAAGAAAATAACAGCATTCTGTCTGTATATATCAGGTTAGTTACGCGTTTTTCTCTTCATTTAGTGAAGAGGGATTAGACAGAGTAAAAGGTGTGGTTACCACTGGAGACATCTCCTGCTAGACTCGTGTTTCTAATACTGTGCTCTCCCGGGAGACACAGCCGCTGGTCTGTCTTTGACTGGATGTTGCTTTGGCATCGATCACCTCTCTGAGGTCAGGCTATTTGCCCCTGACCAGCTCTGGAAGCAGCAAAGGTCAGGAGACCAACTGAGGCCCCCATTCAGGTTGCTCATGTTACCCGTGGCTTTGCCACTTACGACAAACCAGGTCACCACGCCGGTAACTGGGGAGCGGGCTCCTGTCCCCAGTGCAGCGTTTCTGCAACTTGGCACATCCACAGGAATGAGGGCGTCGCGAGCACTCGGTTTGCTGGGGAGGCATTTGGCCCGAGACCTCTTCAGGAAGGCCAGTCTGGTGCACGTCTTTTCACCCGTCACACACGTTCATTCCAATATGAGGGACATTTCCCTGAATGTGCCTCGCCATGTTTTTTATGCATGCTCGTAAAATGTGTGATTTTTTTTTTCTGAAAGAGTATCCTATCTTCTAATTTTAAGAAAAAACTATTCCAGAAATATTTTATATCATCTATGTTATATCATATACTGAGGATGCCAAAAAATAAATTCACATTTTAAGATGTATTATCCATGTATATACACAAGTACTGATGCTAACCACTTTGAGCACCCCTTGCAAAGGCAGAAGTCAAATGTGATTTGTATTCCTCTTTTGTTATCAATATATATTGTTACGATTTTAGGAGATGCTGGGATAGCTCAGCAGGTTGAGCGCTTGCCTTGCAACCGCGGGGTCTGTGTATCAATTCCCAGTCCTGGCCGTGCAAGCCCACATGATGAGCTGCAGCACCAGGGTGGCTCAGGAGCAAAGGTTCTCGCCTCCCATATGGGAGCCCCCAGTTCGGTTCCTGCCCCGCGCAGCCCCACGTCCACCTGTGAGGAATGAAACCACGTCACAGCTAATCATATGCAACTATGGAGACTGCTGGGCTCTCCCCCTTCTCTTTCTCTCTCTCTCTCTCACCTTCTCTCAAACAATAAAATTAATCTTTACAAAAAACAATATTAATACAATTTTTTCCTTTCTGAAAATGTGTACATTTTTGGGGGTACCCATACACATCATAATATAACTACTTTAAAGATTTTAAATTGGAAGAATGGAATCATATTCCCCTAGGCCAAGCAGGTTACATTCTGTTTTCAGATTGTGAATCCACCCATGTGATCTTTCAGTAGCACATTTTGTGCCTGAAAAATCTCTCAGGCGCTCGGATCTGAGACCACTCAGGTCTTCCCGCTGATGTGCACTGTTTATGGCTTATCAAGCCCTGGGAGATCCCTGTTGCTCTCACTTATATCCATTCTGAAGTTTTTAATTTCCTCTGACCGTGACTACATTTCATAAGTTCCGTTTCAGACCAGAAATGGAACTATTACAGTGTGAACTCCTCTCCCCCGGTTATTGAAGGAATCTGTTTCTACCGTGTGGCTTCTGTTCACCGCATTTTAATGCACAGGGTAACTGGGATGGTTTGGGCTCAGGATAATGGGGCAGAGAGAGAGGAGAAAACAATACCTGCCATGGCAGCTGACTTGTAATGAGAATTCTTTAGGGCTTTGACCAAGCAGATCCAGAGTAATTTATCTGTGGTAGTAGCGGAAACAAATGACTCACAACTTCGCTGCACAGGACACTCACGATATTCCCAGGGCGTAATGCTGCCTCTCCCAGAAGCCCTAGAGTCAAGTTGATCACTTTTGCTATTAGTTGCTAAGAAACAAATTATCGTCGCTGCTAGATTCTTTATTCTCGTGCCTTCCCAGTGCCCCACAGTTGGCATCTATTTCCTTCAGATGAGTAAATGATCAACAGAGTAATTGTATTTAAGTACAACTGACAGCAGAAGTCCTTTCAGAAAGCAAGCCTTGTTTGTGTTGTTTTTACTTGGGTGGGGGGTAGGGAGGAGTTGGAGTCGTGATTTTATTGGCATCAACGTGCTGAAATGGCTAGAGAAAACGTGTGTAATGGCTTAGTTTCCTAGCAGTTGGTTCTTAAATAGAAATGAAAAGAGGAGTAACTTAGGAGTGATCTTAACTTAATGGACATGTCTAACTTTGAAGCTTCAAATGCAGCTTTGATTTTTAAGTATGTTTTTTTTTAATTCCTCAAAACCTCAGTATTCCCTTCAGAAGACTGGGTATTGCGACATGTGCCTTTCAACATTATATGAGGAATAAACTGGATAATGTATTTGAGGTACCTGGCAGCTACGGGACAAGTTGTGGTTGTTATTTGTGTCATTGTTAACCCCTAAACTTGGAGGGGACATTGTTAGGATATTGGTGAAGATGAATGGCTGATGGAGTAGATTAGCAATATATTACTTCAAATTACTGCCACGTTAACTCTTAATAGACTGTCTAATACCCAAATCAAACAGTGACTCCAGAAGCTCATTCATTTATTCACATATTGGAAGAGCTAGCTGAACGTTGTTACTTGAAGATTCAACACCGATACAAAGTGAAAGAAGTAGGGAGATCTTAATCCCACCAACATTCAGAGGCATTGTGTGACTAAAGAGAAGACATAGGTGTGTATTTCTGACTCACACTCCGGGGGTTGTATTTGGGAGTATTGTTCATGCCATAAAATAAAGCAGACACCCTGTAAATGGGCACCGCAAGGCCCACTTGTTGATACACAATGGTTCTAAGGATTTTCCATCCAAGCCTCAGCGAGCACTGTGCTCCTTCTATACTTGTCTTTTCTGTATTAGACGTTTAGTGCCTGGAGACGTGGAAATCATCTGTGCCTGTCACCCTCTGGGAAGCCCTCATCTCAGCCCCCCAGGACCCCCCAAAACATATGCATAACCCCCAACAGGCTCTGAACCCTCCATCCTCGGCGTGTTCAATAGAAACAAGTTCTCTGGGTTTTATATTTGGGGTTCTGCTTAAGAATGAAGGACTCTTTTTTAAAAAATAAAACTAGTTTCTCCAGAAGATAACCTGGATGTTGTGCTGCTGTTGAAAACGTAGGTGTCTTAGCAAGTATGGCTGCCCGTGGGCCCCACGAAATCGGGCACATTTCCACCACTTTGGTCTTGGATCCGTCATGTGCAGTTGAATTCAGCCTGCCTCTCTCGTTCAGTGTCTCTGACCCCGGAGTTCACAGCTTCCGCTGGAGTCCACATGTACTCAGGCTGTTAGCAGCCTATGTTCACACACTGGTGGGAGGGTTCCCCTTTCACACCTGGACTGATACGTTTTCATTTCCCGGGAGGGAATGCCGGGCAGCCGCTTGTCATGGGGAAGCGCACAGCCTTCCTTAGAATTCCTGCCTTGTCAGTTGGTCGGTGTCACTTTCTGGCTGGTTTTAATTACCGTATTTTCTGGCGTATAAGACGACCGGGCGTATAAGACGACCCCCTAATTTTACAGTTAAAACATAGGTTTAGGCCTATATTCGCTGTATAAGACTACCCCCCACTTCCGAGGCTGTAGTCTTATACAGCGAATATAGGCCTAAACCTATGTTTTAACTGTAAAATTAGGGGGTCGTCTTATATGCCGGAAAATACGGCATCTGTCAGGATCCCAAAGGCCTGGATGAGTCACGTATTTTAATCTGCATTTGGAGACCGGCAGAGCACGTGGCACTGCTGGGCATGCTGGAGAAGCAGCGGCCAGATGAGACACGGTCCTCCCGAACCTCCATTGAGCAGGACAGGAGCAAACAAGGAGAAGTGTGTGTGGAGTCCGTAGCTCCAAAGGAAAAGGAAAGAAACTGCCGTGTGATCCGTCGAAACGGTGTCTGCCAGAAACTTAACAGGGAATGAAGGCGCTTTTTATCTTAATTCCGGGGACTTCAGACTTGCTGCATTTCGTAATTACCACTGATGGTCTGTCTATTTCCTCCCTCTTTTTGACAATGTGGGGAAAATAACCTGCCATCTTTTAGTTTATCATCGTCCACAAATGGAATATAAAGCACTTGACAAATAAAATGGGAAGCAGAGAGCAAATACGGACATGATACCTCGAATTAGGTCTAAGTGAACATCTTAGGACATATGTGTGAGGTGACAACATGCCCCAGAATCTGCATTATTAACCCTTTTTGTCTGCCTGTCACACCACATGGGTTCCTAGTACCAGTGAAGACTTTAAACTGCACACACATAGCTGATTCCTATCTGCTTGTTGTGTGAGATTTTAAAAATATATATGTTTTTAAAGATCTTATTGTTTGAGAGAAGGTGGCAGAGAGAGAAGGGGGAGGGCCCAGAGCCGTCACCATAGTTGTACATCATTAGCTGTGACATGGTTTTACTCCACACAGGTGGACGTGGGGCCACACAGGGCGGAAACCGAACTCGGGGCCTCCCACATGGGAGGCGAGAACCTTCGCCGCCATCCCAGCAGTTACTGGGTTACTGGTTGCACCGCAGTTCAGCATGTAGGTTTGCACGGGCCAGGGCCAGGAATCGAACCGCGGATCTTGTGATTGCGAGGCAAGCGCTCAACCACTGCGCTATCCCAGCCTCCCCTGTAACATTTTTTTTAAGGGAGGATTAGACAGTTCCTCAGGGCCTTTACTAATGAGGAATGAGCTTCGCTCCCAGAGAACTCGGGCTGTCTCTCTGAGTTAGGGTACACCCCCGGGCAGACCAAAGAACAGCTGTCAGGACTCAGTCCCAGGACCGAAAAGCTTCTCTTTGAAACGCTTTCCAGAGCTCATTCTCTGCAACTTCCAGGATAAGCCACTGCTTTTCTTACTCTCCGCTTTAATGTATAGTAAGAAAAGAAAGGAAGGAAGGCTGGCCCCAGAACCCCGTGGAGAGGAAGAGCAATGTGGTGTTTATGAAGTGTCTTCCTTCAAGGGCAATCGTAATCTCTGGGCTGAAGAGTTACCGTTTTGTTGAGCGCCCAGGCCTGATCTGTGTGTTTACTTCACTAGGTAGGAACCCCTAAGGACACAGATTGTGACGAGGATGTGGGAGACCTTGGGGAAGGTCACAGCTGTTAGCTGAAGTCCCAGTGCTATTATTAGGGCCCCCTGCCCCCCATTATACCCGTGGTGTTCCCACTGAGGTTGCCCCCATTATCTGCAGAGCTGTATCCTTGATGTTTTCATGGGAATTTAAGGATCTGAAGGAATAAGAAGCAAAGAGTAGGAGCCAAAGGGCCTAGTTAGAAGGTGTTGGTGATTTTTCTCAGCAGGAGGTTGGCTTTGAACTTTCAAAAACTTTTCTCTCGCTGACTTGAAAATATGAATAGTTGAGCGCTGAAATGACATGTTTACCGCTTAGAGAAATTCAAGTCAGGTTCATGTTATAAAACAGCATTTGAACTCAAGACCAGAAAAGAGTTGTCCCGTTAAAAAAAAAAAAAAAGTACCCCTTGTCGGTGTTCTGTCCCGTCCGGAGCCCGGGGTCCGCACGCGGGTAGGACTGGGCTCCCGCTGGTGGCTCCAGGGGACGGACTTCTGGCAGCTGCTCAGCTGTCTCAGCTTGTGGCCTCACGAGTCCCGTCTCGGCCCAGGTCTTCATGTCGCCTTCTCCCCGTGGGTCCGTCTCATCTGCCTCGGCCTCACATTCAATATGGACCCTCGTGAGTGTATTTAGGTCCTACCCAGATCATTGAGGGCGACCCCCTCATCTGCAACAACCTTTTAACATATCTTTTTGGGGAGCCACCATTCACCTTGGTCTCCCTATATTCAGATGATCCCTGTGCTCCCCCAACATGGATCCTAATTGGACATGTTTGCAACGACAAGAGCTGACCTGCTTGAATCAGACAATGGAGACTTCTGCCGCCCAGCAGATTTGGAAAGAATGACTATTAATATACGATCTTCATCTCAAAGATACATCGCGGGAGGATGCAGTCTTTGCAGCTTAAAAGAAGTAACAGTCATCAGCTTGAGGAGGAGTGTTGTTCTCTGTTTCAAATAAGATGTTTTGAAAGGTCAGTGAGTTCATCCGGGCCTCTTTCAGTTTTGGGACTCATTCTGACTGAGCTTCCCGAGCGAGAATGCAGGAAAGCCAGTCGAATGAACAAATGTACTCAGATTTCAGCTGCACCCCTGGCTGAACGTGCACGTCCTTCATGAAGAATAGGAGAAACCGTCTTGTTAATGACGCCTGTCACAACCGAGTCCGTTCTCAGAGTAATCACTTCTGGTGCTTTAACTCAGTATCGTCCCTCCAGAGAGAAAGAGAGAGAGAGAGAGAGAGCGCCTTACTTTAAGTTCTTAGTTTTCAAATGAGTATAATAGTAATAATAGATCCCACAAGACTGATACAGGAGTATATGCATGCCATGCATTTTTCAGATGGGGATTCTGTAACACGGGACCAGTCCCCTGGTGACGACCAATCTGTACAGCAGGGCTCAGCTCTCCACCACCCGCGACCCCTCCCTGGGGAAGTCTTACTGCGTGTGTTTACCCAGGAGCTGCAAGTTTCGATGCTGAATTATTTCCACCGTTACATGCAGTGGAATGAAGAAAGCAGACCTGTATCCAACGCTGTGAATGGCGTGCCAGAGTTCATATGAAAAGAGAAAAAACAGAGAGAACTCCACGATTAGCTCATCATAGCTGGTTTTTACAGAGGTTACGGGTTTGCTCTCCAACCCCACTGCTCCTTCTGCTTGTTTCTTTGTGGCCATAGGCAGGCTTCTTTGTCGTGTCTGTTCAGCCTGTTTATCTCTGTCATTGGCCTAACGAGACCCTTGTCAGGCGGGGTCCTAAGCGAGTTTTAAGACTTTCTAGTTCTTTTAGGGGCCTGGCAGCGTCATTTCAGCTCCGGCTTTTACTCATGACCGTTTGGGATTCTTTGGGGTTTTGCTTAGGGACCTGGGGCCCTTACAAATGGAATCGGTGATTACCTTCACGACCAAGGGCACGGGGCGGATTTAATCGCAGGTAGTTGCAGCTTGGGAGCCCTCGATGATTCTCCATCTGTTCCGGATCCCGCCTACCTGAGAGGCTCTCTGAGGTGTGACCTCTTTCTTACGGTTTCGAGAAGCATTTCACCTGCCAAATTTCGAGACCTCTGGGGTCACCTCCTTAGCAGGTACATCCTCGCATCACTGTGCCCTGGAGGAAAAATAACAGGGAAAAGGTGACCGCCTCTCACCTTGATCGTGGTTACTGAATACGCAACAAGGACAGAACGGCAGCCACCTGGGGCTTCAGGTCCTGGGAGGTTGAAAGGACTCGTGTGACACGCAGGTGACTTGCTCCTGTGTGTGAGGCCCAGACAATGAAGGGCGCGCTCTCCTACCACTTGGCACATCGCACGGTGTCCGCGGGGAGTGAGTGGGGGAGGCAGCAAAGGCCACAGACCTTTCTTTCCCTGATGGCTTCGGTTCAGGACACCTGTCCCCCTCCCCCAAGGGACCTGTGCAGAGTGACACCATCCATGTCTTTTGCTTCCCGTTTTTGTCCGTCATTCTGTTTCCTTCTCTCCAAAGAACGTGGGGGCATCCTGTGTAACTAAGGCTTGATGGGACCCCCAGCTCTTTCTTTCACAACTCAGGTGACATTACCTGAGAGCAGGGGACGCTCTATAACATATTCTGTAAATAGGCACAAAGCATCTTTATTCACAGCAGTCTTTGGAGTAACAGAAGGTGACAGAAGGGTATCTTTGATTCCAATTAGTTTTGTGCACCTTCCCCCCCACCCCCCCAAAAAAAGCTATGTAAGATCAATGCAAAAACTGGCCAGATTTATGTAAAATTTGATTGTGGGTCATCTTTTTATTACACCTGGTGTTTGTGCGTTCGTTACCATAGAAAATGTAAACTGCACTTTCTGAGTCTTGTGAGAAGTACTCTTCTTATCCTTTCATTAACCACAGAAAAAGCAGGAGGGAAGGGAAGGTATTTTGTTCTAACTGAGGAACTTAGTTACGGCTTTCTTGACACAAGGCATACAAGGTGACGTGGGTGTTGGTTTTCTTCTTTTTAGTTAAATCCAGTGTGTGTCAGTTTAGGTTGTAGACTTGGTTTTGGATAAAAACCAACCAACCAGACAAAGGAACAAAAAAACAGTGACTTGAGCTACACTTAACGTGAACACACTGAACTTAGTAACTTTCCCTTCTTTGCATTTCTACTAACATGGAATTATTGAGAGACATTTATTATTGGGTTATATCGGAAATTTTTCTTGAAACCCGATGTCGAAAGTTGAGGACCTCATTGGCATGGCTGACATGAACTTGAAATTTCTGCAAGCCAACCAAGCGGAAATTCTTGGCGTTTCCCCCAACCTAAAACTACCACTTGATTAAATTCACTTTTCAATACCCCTCTTAATTCCAAAGTGTAGTTTTTAATGTGACTTTATTTCTCTGAGGAAAAAAAAAAAAAAGAATGGAGATGGAAGGCTAGAATCTAAAAATAAAATCCATACTTAATACACAAGCTAAATATAACCCCTAGTTTTCTCATTGCTCCATTAATTCAATGAAATCTAATTTAGGCTGGCTCCACAGTTCTGAATAAAGATGAATAAGTATTACCAGTACACATTGTGTTTCGGTCTTTCTTTAAGACTTAGCAGGAGGAATGTTAATTGCTTAAGTCCTCACATAAGATCCTGTGTTCTTTCAACATTTTCTGGACAAGAGATTAAATGCAGTGTGGAGAATGAGTCAGCGTTTATTCGGAACTTCATTCTATCCTGTGGCTACACCCTGTAGGACTTGTTCTGACCTCATACCTTTCTTGGAGTTAACATTCCAAAGTCCAGATACTATTATGTGGCTCACACCTCACCCCCACCCCTCACTACTGTACCCCTTGATGCTCACAGGAGGGGTTCCGGGGGCCCGTGAACTCTGATCCTGCAGATGTTAATTAATAGATGTTAATTAACCGGGTGGGTTCCAGAGGACACTGTGCCCAAATAAGTGTAGGAAATGATGGATTACCGTAAATGAGTTTAAACAAGTCCCTTTACTATGAGTTTTCTCTTTAGTCTGTAAGGTGACCAGATTTTAACATTGGTAAAGCGGGACACCATTGACCGGGTGGGAGGGGGTTCTTGATTAAAAATTGGGTCTATCTCCCGCCGTTCCCTAGCTTGTCGTGCATTCTTTCCAAAAATTGGTACGCAGGACAAATTGTTAAAAATCAGGACTGTCCCGCCAAAAGCGGGACGTCTGGTCACCTTACATGTGAACTGTCACTCTTGAAGAGGTCAATAAATTTTTTTACCTTTTGCAACTTAACCACGAAACCTCTTTAACCCGTTTCCCATTTGGCCCCAAGAATCCTCGCCGGCACTGTTTGCAGCTACAACGTTTACCCTGAGATGACTCGCAGGTTACCGACCTAACCTGACCCCCAAAGTTTGCCAGGAACTGTCTGGCTTTTATTACTATTTTTGTATCACTCTAGTATAGTGGTAGTTTTTGGAAACAAATGACATCATACTATTTATGGCATTCTGTTTTTAGGAATGGCATTTCCATTTACACAATACAGTCATTCTCCATCACTGACCATGTCAAATCCTAGAAAATGTAGCATTCCTGCACGTGAGGAAAAAACTAGTAACGACTGACCCTCATGTACATTTCTGTTACATGAGGACTAGAGATAAGTTATGTTCAGAAGTCACTCCAAGAATAGTTTTTATGTTTTATGTTCACATCAGTAACCAGTCAGATTTGCCTCAGCCTCAGAGCGCCTATCGATGATGTAAACTTCAGTGGACGTGGCAGCCAGCAGCATTTTATTTTCTTCCTAAACGGGAAGTGGGGTAAAGCCTCTCTCCGTAGTCAGACCACACTGAGGAAAACAAAACGCAGCCCTGAGGTCAGCAGTGTGTCTGCCTGCTGACCCTTACCCACCTTTTCAGCTTTTTTCGCTGTTGTCTTTTTCTTGACTTCTTAAAAATTAAATTTATTGGGGCACCTGGGGCGGCGTGCTCAGCGGGAGAGCGATTTAGTCCTCTGCATTCGGAAGCAGGGCGGTGAGTGGGGGAAGATCCTGCCTCTGTAGCATCTCCTTGTAACACTCCCATGCCAACAGTCCCCATCCTGTTTCTGTAACTTAGGTTTCCGTGGCACCAGCATCAGAGACACGACGCGTGACTTCCTGGTTTTGTGTGTGGCCACTTCGCCCAGGTTTAGCCTCTCGGAGAAGAGAGATTGTTTTGTTCTGTTTCTCAAGGCTGTGCCCACGCAGTACCTGGCATAGAGTAGCAGCACTCGACGGAGGCATCTGGTAGCTATTGAATGACTCTGTGTGGCTTGCCCTCGACGTTTAGGGCGCACGTAGAAGCAAGGAGCTTGAAGGGTGACATTTCCAGACATTGGCAGGTTCACCCCCGTGCTGGCTGATCTCCGATTTCTCTCCCTGTGAAAACGAGGACCGTGAAATAGGACCCACAACAAAGACCACATAGATGAGGAATGAACACATAGCTCCCATGGATAGCAGATGATGGCTTTGTTTTCGAAACTGTAATCAAATGAGATAAAAATATATGGTTAAAGTTGCCGAAGCAACTTAAAAGCAACATAAATAACAGCTGCTCTTCATCTGGGAATTTCATCCATAGAAAGAACATTTTTTTATGCCATTAAAACATTTTAACCACCACGTAGCTAATTCAGCATCCAGTATCCCAAGACATGTAAAGAAGAGAAACTGCCTGTCTGCCTCCAGGGTTGCATCTGTGCTTCATCAGGAGAGTGAGGCTCAGGCCTGTATCTCTAAAAAATGATCAGAAGCAGGAAGCCAGGGTAGCTCAGCAGTTGAGCGCTTGGCTTGCAATCGCAAGGTTGGGGGTTCAATTCCCATGCGAACCCCATATGCTAAACTGCTGTGCAACTGGTAACAACCAGGATGGCTCAGTGGTGAAGGTTCTCGGCTCCCACGTGGGAGGCCCCTGGTTCAGTTCCTGCCCCGTGCGGCCCCACATCCACCCCATGTGGAATGAAACCCTGTCACAACTAATGATGTACAACTATAGAGACTGCTCTCAGCCCTCCCCCCACTCCCAAAACAATAAAATAACTATTTAAAAAATGATCAAAAGAGAAAAGATGGAATGAGAAAGTTGGAAGTGAAGCAGGGTTTTTCCTGACCAATCGCAGGACTGCTAGATTTGTGGTCTCGCGTGTTTGATCGTAACCCTGTGGCCCATACGTCTCCATGTATGTGTTCCCCAGGTTTTTCGTGTAGATTCCTAAGTTTATAGAGGCCTCTTGCCACGTGCCTTTCCAGCATTTCTTCAGAGAACATTTATTCTAGTGCTCTTTCAGGAGAGCTGATTCGCCCTCTAGGCTTGCCTGTTTATGAGAAGGCTAGAATGATGATGAATCGCTTGCTCGTTTTAATGTTCCGAGGGCGAGAGGGAAATGCTGTGAAGTAAAAGTTCAGAATGGAGAATTGTGTTTCTTTCTCTCCAACCTACAGTGGCCATCGGCCTGTCAAGGCACAGAATTCTCACGCTGGGTGAAGACCAGGTGACTGTGTGGTGCATCTCTGACTACAGCTGGTGACAGCCTTGGTCCTGGGCAGTTGGCACCGTGCCCCGTTTGTGGGAGAGTTCCAGGGTGGCAGTGGATTTGTGTCCTACAGCGGTCACATTCCAATCTATGTGTATCACTAAGCTTTCGTTTTAAGGCAAGGTAGGCGGTCCAGTGCCCTTGACTGGAGGGACGCCTTTTCTTAACGTTACCTTCCAGAGCATCTCTGGCCGCTGAGCACACAGTGGGCCTCTGTAGCCAAGAGACTTGGAAGTGGCGTGTCACCTGGACAGATACAAGAGTGGTCACCATACTCCAGGTCCCGCTGAGCAGAGGGAGAGCAGTGCTGGACAAGCACTGAGGGCCTAAAACGTATCAGAACTCAGGTCACTGTGCAATAGCCCGAATAAAAACAAGAAAGGTACCGGCCCATATTGAGCTTTCTTTTATTTGGTGACGGGGGCAGACAGGACAGTCAGCCACAAGTGAGCAGAGGATGTGCAGATCCTGGAGCGATTGTTCTGAAAGACGTAGTAAAGAGGGGATGTGATAGAGCGCAGTGGGCCCGGCCCTGGTCTATTTTAGATGAACGCTCAGGGAGGGCTTCCCCGGGGAGGTGACATTTGAGCGGCATCATGAAGAATGAGTATCGTGAGCCACAACATGGGTCAGGAGCGTTACGTTCAGAGAGCAGCAGATTCAGAGGTTCTGAGACAAGGCTGGCCCTGAGGGGTTGGAATAACAGAAATTGAAGCCTGGTTCTTACAGTGTAAGTAAGTAACGGGGGCATGAGGCTGGGGACGTGGGCAAGGACCTCTGTCAAGCATGGTGAAGAGTCCGTGCTGTGTTCTGAGATTTGTTAGGCCACCTGCTTTTCTCTTTGTGTTGGGAACTATGGAACCCAGCATAGGGACTGCAGCTGCCTGGCCATTAACACTCCTAAGTCATGACGACAGTCAAGAAGAGATGAGTTCCCACAGAGAAAAATGCCAGTAACAATAGCCCGTGTTGTGGGAACACCCGTCTCCAGAGAATACTCTTCTTTTATTACATGTAGCACCCACCACGGTGACCCCATGAGCTACACAGGTGCACACTTTCAGGGAACACACAGGGAAACATAACCATTTTAAACTGAGTCCTCTCTTGGCTTCTTAAAGAGCGTGAACGTCCAGATGAAATCGAGCCTGTCAAGGAAATGAGGAACGCGAAGAGAACTGAAATGAGAAATAACAGCAGCTATCAGGGAAGGCACACACTTGCAGGAAAAAGGGCAGCAAAGCTACCTTTATTTTCTTGTCAAGTCAAGAAAATAATAGCAGAGGGATGAAGCCTGTGAGTGTCTCAGATAGTCCCACACGTATGGCTTTCTTCCCGTTCCTTAATTCCATAGAGAATAGAGACCAATTCTGTGGACTTCTGGGTTGGGAAGACCCAGGTCCTAAGCTCTGTGATCTTGGGTGTTGATTTTTATGCAGTGGGATAAGTAACGATGCTTATTACCTCATCGAGTTGTGAAGTGAAACGAGTGAAGACATGGGAAGCAAGAGATTGTGTTCTTTATGTCAGTTAGTTGAAACTGGTCTTATGATTTCCCCAGAGGGGTGAATATTTACAAAAGTGCCCCCACCAAAGCATCCCGCCAAAGCCATCTCACCAGGTAACGCTGATTATGCCACTGCTCAGTTCTCGTGTGGGTTTTGCAGCTGGGAAGAAAACAGAGTGTAGTCACATAGGGGCTAGAAGAGAATGGAAAAAGGACCCCCACCTCCTCTTTTGCTATATGTGGGGTTGCTGACCGCAGGCGAATTTGTCTCCAGAAATCTGCCTCATCCTATTGTTTTCGTCTTTCAGCTCCTCTACCGAAAAAAGAGTAACACCTATGAAGCAACATCCAATTTGAGAGTGTTTTAAAGCCATTAATCCTTTCTCAGCTCTACTTCACGTCCCCATTATTTTATAGATTCCCTGTTCCTTTTGTATTTATTTATTTATTATGTTTTTGGTTAATCAAAAATCACAGTGGAAGGATTTGTGCCGCCCTTACTTGTTAAAAGGAAGAATTCTGATTAAATTCTTTCATTCTTCACTGTCAATGACTTACAGCAAATTAATGCATTTGCAGGCATTTATGGTTTTTAAAATAGCTTTACTGTAATTCCCAAGGAATCCCTGAAGTGGAGAGTTTATCTGGTATCACTAAAGAGGGTGAAGGAAAAACCCAGACGTTTGAAGGGGGGACAAGGTGAGGGCTGGGTCAGCACCTGGGACAGTTCCCACTTTGATATCAGTGCCCTGGGGGTCTTACAGCAGTAGCATTAGGGGTCCTGAAAGAACAAGGTCAGACATAAGCTATTTCTGTGACTGAGTCATTTGTAAATTGTGTACATTAACTTAGGAATATTAATAAGGCTCTTTGTTATGCAAAGATCTCCAGGAAAGAATTTGTGCTTCTTTTCAATGTCAGACCACCACCTAGAACCAGATTTGTGTCCTGTACTTTAGACTGCCAACAAATAGGGGTAATTAATGTCAAATCTTTACATTGGCCGTAGGTTTTTTTTGCTTTGTTTTACTTACTTGCGGGGGAGATAAAATGGTTGACACCCATACTTGGAACAAAAGAGACCTTCACACATAAGCAGATAGAAAAATGAATGACAAAGAAAAACAAGATACTGACAAGCATATCTATCATTATTTTGTTTATATATATATTTTCAATTTTCATTTATATCTCTTCTTTTTCCATGTTATACAGTATAAACTTCTAAAACTTCAAGCTTGATGAGTGAATTTATATAATAAGTTAATATAATATTTTACCTTTTAGGTCTCTTTTAAAATAACATATTTTGTATCCTTTACAAAAGATAAACATCAGTTTTTACTATTTTATGAAAATGACATTTCCCACCTTTACATTAAACAGTTAACACAGGGGAAGCTGGGATGGCTTAGCGGGTTAAGTGCTCATCTTGCAGCCCTTGGGACCAAGGATCGAATCCCGGCCCCGGCCCGTGTGGACCCATATGCTGAACTGGGGTGAGCTTCCCATGCGGGAGGCCCCCAGCCCAGTTCCACCCTGTGCGGCCCCCACCCACCTGTGTGGAGCAAAACCATGTTGAAAGCTGATGACGTACAACTATGGAGACTGCTCTGGGCCCTCCCCCTTCTCTCTGTCTCTGACTGTATCTCTTTCTCTCGTCAAAACCAACAAAATAAATCTTTAAAAAAAAAGTTAACACAAACTTTCTCAGAACATATCATCATAGGAAGAAGTGCTTAAAAAGAATGCTCTCAACCCCATACACATAAGTGCATCTTTATTGTAAGTCACATGAAAACAGCCCCCTGCATGCTGAAGGACAGGCATCAAGTCTAGACTGAAAACACAATTAAGACTAACAGAGAAGATGTATGTCAAATCCCAGCAGGTCCCAGAAGGTCCACCTGACCACTCCAGTGTGACTGTATCCGGTAGAACTTTGCACTCACCAGCCCCTCTCCCAACCCCCAGTGAGTCACCTCTGTCACCGGTCATCACAGTGCTAATGTGTAGGGACGTCTGACTTTGGACCCCCAGGCAGGATGCTAAGTGCTTTATACTCATGACCCTCATCGTCAAAGAGCCCTGTGCTATAGGAATCATTGTCTTGGTGTTAGAGATGAAGGACGAGGAGTCCTGGGAGATTAAGTAGCTCACCCCCATGAGCGTGAGACCGCGGAGTTTGTACTGAGTTCCCCCGGCTGCAGAGCTGGGGCGTAGCACAATTACACACGCTTTCATCCTGCTGTACACGCCGGGCTCTGAGAGACAGGGAGCCCAGCCCCCATGCCAGTCTCACTAACCGTCCCCACCTTCTCCGAGTGGGAGCACTGTCAGCAATGTGGCTTTGCTACTCATAGGTCTTACGGATCTAGACTCATTGTCAGTATACCAGTGAGTCCCTAGAAGCTGAGGAACCGTGCCAACGTAGCAAATGGCCGTGTCAACATGTAATTTTAAGTGGGTTGCCTGAGAATTGGTTTTAAAGTTATGCTAAAA
Source organism: Craseonycteris thonglongyai (assembly GCA_004027555.1). NCBI lineage: Eukaryota > Metazoa > Chordata > Mammalia > Chiroptera > Craseonycteridae > Craseonycteris > Craseonycteris thonglongyai. Next base: position 50,308 of record PVKE010005613.1, read on the forward strand.
GAATATTTTTGTTTCTTTTTATAAGTAGTGCAGTCATCATTATGAAAATCATATTAATAACAAATGCATCGCTTGACCATTCTTCCAAGCTGGTATTGATTTCCTTATCGATTGCTTCTTTCAAAATTGGATAGAGGAGTAAGAAAGGGAACTGGTGCCGGCCAAGTCCTTGTTCTGGGGCCACCGTGTGAGTATTAAGAGAACTTAGGCCCACTCAGGTCAGGGGAACGAACGAATTCCTTTTTTACTTGTAGTATATGATACATGCGCATGTGTACGTGTATTGCTTGCCTGGGCTCCTGAAGCATTTCTCCCCTTTGGTTTTCTCCTGCCTTCCTATGGATTCTTAACAAACTGTGATATATGTTATTTTCTCATTAACTGTCCCTGGCCATCTAAAACCTAAACTTCTCATGTTCTTCCCTGGGTGGTTCCACCCCATGAATGGTTTCAGTTCTTCCCACTTGTTAGGTGGTGATGGACAGTCCCTGAGGCAGTACGTTACTGTTTCAGACACTGTTGCTGCTTCCCCCGAACTATTTTGCACGTTCATGATGCCATTCTCTCTGGGCTACTTCTAGGTACTTCTTGTAAGCTACCTCAACCTCAGCTCTAAAAGTTTAATAACTTTCCAGACAGGAAATCGGGGGAGCTTTTTCTTCATCCTCACACCCTGATTTTCTCTGCAGTCTGAATTCAGATGTTTTCATCTATGAGGGTGTTTTTCTTTTTTGTTGTTGTTTGTTTCTTTGTTTGTTTTGATCCATCACATCTTGCAGCTTTCAGACCATTGCGCACATTCGCTCCCCCAGGAAGTGAACTGCTACTTCGGCCCCTGAGTGCTTGAAGTAAGCCACACACACTGAGTACTATCGAGTACTATCGCATGTTTTCCAGTCTCCTTTAAAACGCTGATGTTACATTCCACGGGAGCATGAAGACAGTTGTTTCCACAGGAAAGTATGATAGGAAAACACCCGGGCTACCAAATTGTATGTCCCTTAGCATGGGGTCCCCCAGAGGGTCAGGGGGAGGGTGTGGCAGGAAATATTGTATGTGAAATGGTGATGAATGAAGCCAACACCAAAAAGGATAGTCATTTTCTTCTGTAAAGTCTACAAATCACCGCTCAATGAACCACATACAAAGCTGGAGAAACAAGCTGTCGAGAACACCTCAGCCCCTGGATGTTAATTCCCCTCACACATACTCATCATTTATTCAGCCAGATCTTTGGTCACCAACTGCACAGAGCTCAGGGGACCACGGTCCAGGTGTTATTGGTCATTCAACTGCCTTCCTGACACGGCCGAAGTTCTTTCCCTTTAATCGAGCTGTTCCTGATCATCTTGTCCAACTCTGTCCTTTCCCCTCATGTTTAAAATCCCCGCATTGAGTGCTCTCCCACAAGGAAAAGCCACAGGACAGGAGGTTTGGAATTCAGCGTAGCCGCTCATAGCATCGCACGTTGAGTTGTGGATTTTTCTCACCCATTCACTGATAAGCGTCACATTCACTTAAACATGTTCTTTTTCTGTCCCCAGAATGTCGAGCGTGAAGTTTGGATGCTCATTTTTTTTTCACTGGCTTCCAGCAGGGAAGCAGTGGGCTCCCATGTGGCACACAGGGGCTCTGGAGAGAGAGAGCGTGTGGGGAGTTTCCATACTCCTATGGCAGCTCCCTAGGTGTGTGAGGGACCCCCCGCAGATGGGGAATTTAAACTGCACCACCATCCAATGAGGCCTGTGTGGGAAGAACTTGGTTCATGCCGGGACCTCAATGCATTTTGCAAGTAGGTGCTATGACCGTGATGGTCGTGGTGATAGAGCACTACCTGTAACGTATCCCAGGCCCTAATGCCTGTTGCTACCAATCGTCACCTAGTACCAAAGCTTTGGAGAGAAAATGGCTCGAAATAAAACTGTACGTGGAAATGTTGCTGGACAAGGCTGGGCGGTAAGTATGCAAGCTTCAGACATGGCCCGTTCCCACATAGCTCCTTGATTAGGAAAATTATTATGCGGCTGGCCTTTAGCATCTGGATGGACAGGTATATCTGAAAGGGCCGATTTTGGACACGCAGTCCTTCCTACAACGTGTGTGTAAACACGCCATCCTTAGATTGGCATCGGCAGCTCTCTCTAGAGTGCATTGCTGTTTGGAACTCTTCTTTTAAAGGGAATGAATTGGGGTGCAGTTTGCCCCTGGATTATACCATTCTTCAGTGGGCAGAAGAAACATATACTGAACCCCAAACTTGTGGCATGAAAGGCCTCATGCTTTTCAAATATGATCTCATTTAATCTTTCCCCATAATTATTTTAAAACAGAGCATACTTATTCTCATCTATGAGAGCATGAAGCCTTGTCCAAAGTCAATGACACAAGCAATACGAGAGAGAGACTATTTTCAAAGAGCTCTGCCCCCAAACAGTCTTTGCGTTCCCTATCGGGAGGGTCTCTGTCTGGACTCTTTTTTCAATTAGCTGCTAAGCAATGCATCTCAACATTTTCTCAAATGCCAGATTTATGGGATATATTCTGACACCCCAAACCTTGTGGAATTGAACAGAGTCAAACACTACAAAGGAAGGAACAAGAATCTTTTTTAAGCTCAATAGGACTGTTAAATACCATTGCCTACCTTTCTCTCCCATTCTTAATGTGCTTCTTCTAGTCAGAACCGGGGTGGATTTTGCCCAGATAAGACTTGATCTCTGTTATCTATCAGCTTATCATGTAACAGAAGGTCGGATGGGATGTCAGTGCTCAAACAGGGCATGTATTCTTAGAACCTGTGTGCTGAAGTGACAGTTCAGACTTATTTTGCGTCCCGTGGTCGGGATAATGGTTTACACCATTCATGCCATAATCAAGTTTTTTAAATCTGGGGTTTAACCTTTGAAGGCTTGTCAAACCAGTTCCTTAGGAAGAAGAAGATTATGCCCTAGCCTCACCAGGTGCTCATTGAATAAAAAGAAGTTGTTATATCAGCAATAGAATTAGAATGACAGCCACGTTTTGTTTCGGGCTGAGCATATGAGTGTCCCCCAGATGTCCCCTCTTCACACCTCACCTCTGGGGTCTTCCGGTTCCTGGATGGGGTGTCACCTGTTGGCCCCGCCCACTCAGGCAGAAGCTATGTTCTCACTATGTTTGTACCCCAAGCTGGAGACCAGATGATGTTTCGTGAGGTTTTTATAAATAGCTGTTGGGTGAAAACAATAATGTATGAGCTGAAAATGTGCCGCATTTCAGAGGAAGCTGGTAGTCAAGCTGTCTGTGGGTGTATAGCTTGTCTCAGTGTCTTGCAGGGGCCGTAACCTGAAGGCCGAGTGTGCAAATGCTCCATTTTGTATCTGCAGGAGGCTGCCCGGCGTGCCGCCTCACTCTGCCCCTCACTAATGTGGCCGCTGACAAGTGTCATAGAACCTCTGTCGTCTGGTCAGCACAGGGGGGACATTAATTGCATGTAACTCACGTAACAGTGCTTAGGATCGCTTGAGACCATTATCATTGAATGATTGCGAAAATGCCCAGCGTGGAGGGAATAGTCCCGGTTACTGTGCTCGCCTGTGCAACCCCTTGGGACACACGAAGCTTGGCCTGATCCAGATCTGATGAGAGGTTATTCAAGCAGATGTTCTAGGACCGAACGTGAAATGGCACTTCAAACACTCCTTGAGAGGATTTAAATTTGGGAGGATGGAAGAAAAGCCATTTCTTTAAAGCAGTAATATATGTCACTTCATTAGACACATTTATTACATTTGTTTTTATTGGCAACTGCTCCTCAATCAACTCTGACTGTGATTTTTGGGGTTTGTAATGTCTTATCTTTGTAAGCAGACTTGACCTTTATCAGAGAGGGGCGTCTTCCTTCCAAACAGAACCTGGGACACTTCCTTGCAAATCTGAAAAATACATGGGAACTTGAGTGTGGATGTCTGTTTATACTTTGTACACATTGAATAATGTGTGTATGTGAGAGAGAGATAAAGTTACAAGTATTATCACAACAGAATAGTTTGTGAAGTTAACAGAATTGAGTATCAGAAACATGAATTTACATCCTGACAACATTTCATTACAGAGAGATATTGGGGAGCTCACCAAATACTGTTAAACTCTGTTTTCTTTGTGTAGAATTTCCCACAGAGATGGGAACGTACTCTTTGCTCTCCGATGTGGTGACCAGTGGCCACATGTGGCCGTTGAGAAGTTAAAATGCCACCAGTGGGACTGAGGACCTGAACTGTATATTCTCCTGCATTTTAAGTGTTTTAACGCTGAATTGCGCCTGTGGCAAGTGGCTTCCCTGCAGTGTAGATAGAGCGTCAAGGACAGCAGGTCAGGTCCGGTGAAGACAGGCCAAACGGAATTCTCTGGGTATAGGTGTGCCCGCTTCCCTTTGGATGAGTTTACTGTTAGGTGTTTTACTCCTTTTGCTCTGATTACAGAAAGTATTGTCTTGTTTATTTCTTTTTCTGAAGTGTCAGGAATGCAGTGGATTTTTGTACATTGCTTTTATATCCTGCAATGTGACTTGTATTCATTTATTGTTTCTAATAGGTTTCTCGGGTGGAGTCTTTAGGATTTTTTATATAAAGAATCATGCCATCTGCATAAAATGACAATGTACTTTTAACTTTAAATGGTATTCAATACTTCTTTATTCTTTTCTGATAACCGACTTATGTAACTAGCCCAGTGTCTTTAGTTTTTGTTGTTAAATGTATTGGGGTGACCTTGGTTGGTAAAAATCATGTAGGTTCCAGGCGTGCAATTCTACAGGACCTTGTCTGTGTTGCCTTGTGTGCTCACCACCCAGGGTCAGCTCTCTCCCCACGACGTTGTCACTCCCCATCTGGATGCCTTTCATCCCTTTCCCTGGCGAGGACGTCTAGCACTGTGTTGTGTTAGCGGTGGTGACAGGGCACATCCCTTTTTGAAATAGTGGCACTGTCACCAGAACGTCTTAGAACTTCTCACACATTTAAACCCTTTTTCCTTTTTCTGTCCCCACAGATCTTGAGAACTTTAAAACCAGAACACGGAGCACGGTGTCCGTCCGTCAAGGCCAGGGGATGGTCCTGCTGTGCGGCCCCCCAGCCCATTCTGGAGGTAACGCTGCGCCTGCGCCCGTCTGCACACCCAGCTCTCTGTTGACCCTCGTGGCATGAACTCAGGGGACAGTGTCCTCGGTAGAGGTCCCCCCAAGTCCCACTATGTCGGAGAAGAGTCGTTGCCAGGACCTCCCATAATTAGGATGCAGGAGGCCCCATGGGGATGACACGTGAATAAGGGGGACAGAATCCCGCTGCCCAGTCCCGTGACGTAGGTCAAACGACCCAGCGTTTCCCCTCCGGGGTGGGGTTAAGAGATGGCCTTGCGTCATCCCATCTCGGCGTTGGCCTGGGGAGGGACCAGACTAGACCACAGTCCCTTGGCTGCCGAATGCCGGGTCACGTGGGGCGTGCCCCTGGCTGCGATTAACTGAAAAGCCTGCTCCCCAGGCCCCCCGGGAGCAGGGCAGGGTGCTGTTCTCACACACGTGTCCAGAGGTGTGTGGTCTCATGCGGGCCTGCTCCTTGGGGGCGTCTTCCAGGAGGGACCCAGCCATCCCCTGATCCTTCTCTGAAGTCCCAGACACGCGGCGTAGCCAAGGCTCCACGTGGGCGGAGGGGGGCAAGTGCTCAGCGTCTCCCCAGCTCCATGTGCCTTTGTGTCTCGGAAGCTTTGCTTGGCCCAAGGGCTTTCGCCAGCATTGCACTCATCACTCCCAGGACAGAGGAGGCCGAAACATCAGCTCTTTATATGGATACCTGATGGCCCTGAAAGGTAGAAATCAGGGCTTGGGTGATAAGGGTGAACTTGGAGAGACACTGTGTCTCCAGCGTGCAGTAATCACCATAATGCATCGCCAGCCATAGCTGCCCATCCTTAGCCACAGGGGTCTTCTGAGTCCATCGTTCAGGGACAGCGACCGCCAAACGGTCATCTCAGCAGCCTCTGAGGCAGCGTCATAGTTACGATTCACCCACCAGGCTCACCTGCAAAACCAGCTCAGCCCACCCTGCACAGACCCAGGGCTTTGATCGCTACATTGCCCAGGCAGAGGGGCTGAGCTGCAGACACGGGTCTCCCAGAACTTACAGGGCAGGCCCCGCTGACTCTGCCCTTGGCCTCGGAGAATGTTGTGCTGGTCGACAAGGGAGTGGAAGCACTCGGAAAAGACTGGCTTTTTCTCCTGTTTGGAAGTGGTGTTTTATGATGCATTGAGTGAGTTCTTACCCAACACACTATTACTGACGGGGGCTTCCTGGAGTACAGAACGCAAAGCCCCACAATTTTCCTTGTGAGGGTTTCATGGAAAGTAGCTATGTGTCCTCATGGGATGCTTTTACACAGAGCACAAACCCTTTACACAGAGCACACCCCCTTTACACAGAGCACACCCCCTTTAGACTTGGATCCCAATTCAGGGACCTTCTAACAGAGCGTGTGCTTATAATGCGTTGCTTTACATCCTGTTATCTTTTGATCTCCACACTAATCCTACAAGAATAAGGATGTGCGTTTCATAGATAAGGGAAATCGAAGCCAGGAGATTATGGGAGGTCAGCCCTGAATCAATGGCAGGGCCCACAGTTACCCTTGTCTAGAATGGGCTCCTTTTTTTTTTTTTCAGTCATGAGATAACATCCCAGATCAATTAACTGTGCATTTCTCAAGAGGAGCTGTGCTGGAATCATTTACAGGTTTAAAAGCACCCAGGGTGATTTCATTGTGCCTCCCAGGCGGGACCCCTGCCTCTCTGGATACAAATCAAGGCGGTCTTGTCCCCCCAGACCTCTCTATTTACCATCATCCCTGGGCCCCCGCAGTGTGATTGCATCTGGACACATCCATGAATATTACAACCATAAGAGAACCGGTCATGCCTTCCCACAACATGCCTGTTTGGGCCGGATCATTTCATAGTCACTGCAGTTCAGAGGCGGAGGCAGGACACCAGCATGCCTGCCCTCGCTCTGCTATGAACCTGCCAGGCGGCCAGTCATGCACCGTCTCAGCGCCTTACATTGTTTCTACCTCCCTGTCCCTGCTTCCCTGCCAGCGTCCCAAGTGTCCCCTTCAGGATCAGTGATGCTAACCCAGTTTCTTCAAGAGCCCAAACATGCTGACAGGCCACCAGTCCAGGACTCACTGGGCCCAAAATGTGTATCTGTAGGCCCAGAATGGTCCCACGACACGCGCATTCGGGTCAAGCCTCCAGCTCTGCCCGCCCCCTGCCCCAGCGCGGTCCCGTCCTCACCTGTTCCGCGTTAGGTCACAGGTGCGCCCTCTGCTCCCCATACCAACCCGTTCGTTCCGCCGCAGTCCAGCGCGGGTTAGCGCTGGCACTCATGTCGCCCACAGTTGCCCCTGGTTCCGTGCTAACCCAGCTCCCAACCTCGAGCCGCCCACCAGGGCCCATCTGCCGGTCCTCAGAATAGCTGACATCTGGGAAGTCTGGTGATGGGGTCCCACCCACCGTGTCAGAACCCCTGGGGTGTGGACACCACGCTGGCTGCGTTCCAGCCGTGTCCCCCTCAGATTAGTGCCACTGGCCACCTTCCTTCGAGAGTGGCCACCCCGCGTCCCTGTTATTCCTTCTGCTTCCTCCCAGGGAGAGGCCAGGCCCCGCTCCTGCCCCCGTCTGCTCCTCTCAGTTCCCTCTGCGGCCAGAAGGGACGTGTCTTTGTCTGGAGCCGCCAGGAACGCGTGGCGAGGGGCAGAAGGCACGACACATGTGGCAGCTGTTAGTTAGGCCCAGTTTGGTCTTTTTCATTTGCTTAACGTTGAAATTAGTTAAATCAGAGAACGGCTATGTTTGAAGGAGATGATTCTT